>JAIUZE010009437.1:0-52136 GCA_022085475.1 Heliosperma pusillum | reverse complement strand
TTTGCAAGATGTCACTCAAGTTCCCTTGAGAAGAAGAATTCCCTTGATTTGGATTTTGGTTTGGTTGTCTTTGAGATTGAGAATTACTTGGAAAATTTGAGTTGTTGGGTCTTGGGTTGTTGAAATTTCTTTGGGGATTTTGGTTGAAATTGGTGTTTCGGTTTTGGGTTAGAAAAGCCAAAAGTTATAGTTTGCACTTTTCTCCTTCCTCTTTTGCTGCTCACGGCTGGTAGGTCTTTTTATATGGGGAGATTCCATCTCCTCATAATAACTACCCATTGACCCGAAAACCCGAGTGTATCTGGATACCGTGTTTCGGTCATTTTAGCTTTCAATATAATGTAATATCTTATAATTGTCGTTATACATGGACCGACATTATAATACATCATTAATTATAAATATCCGTATATTTATAATTTGCCAATTAATTATAACGGTTTATATTTAATTAGCTTACATTATATACAATAATTAAATATAACTTTTTATATTCAATTTTACGAATTACAGTTAATTCGTCTCAGCTAACTTTTGTCTCATCATCACATTGACTAACCTTTTAGTCAATGACACTGACTAACCTTTTAGTCATATAATTAGGGTATCAATATGATTATTTTATCAAATAATCACATCTCTCAAACACATCCTATAGGTGTGACTTTTAGGGACCAGTTGATCACCGCCATCTGTATGACAATAACGTCAAACTTTTCTAGCAAGCCAACCGTTATTGATAAACGTTAATCAACTGATTATTATACAAAGTATACCCTGTGAACCTACAGAGATTTATTTATGTTATTGCACTAACTGGAGGACACTAGCTCCAACAGTATTTGTAGCATGTTCACCTCCACAATAAGAACATTCAAGTGATTCGGGGTGTTGAGAATATGAATTACCTTTGTTAACAACCAAGTTGGATACCAAGCTTTTAAGTTCACCCATCTTTTGCATGAGTTTGTGATTTTGAGAGGCATGAGAATCTTCCATGGAAGATACATTTCTAGAGCTTCCTCCCCTTTCATTCTTCCTCCCGTAGCTTCTTGTGTTCATAGCCAACTTCTCAATAATGTTGTTGGCCTCGGCCACATTAAGTGTATCAATGCCACCTCCGGTGGCGGCTATAATCATCCGTTGGTCGTTTTGGCATAATCCTTCATTGAAGGCCGTCAATAGATCGTCCCCCGACATCCCATGATAAGGGCACCTTGCCACGAGACTTTTGAATCGCTCCCAATAGTCATAGAGAGTTTCCCCCATGTCTTGCTCAATGGTAGTGATGAGCTTCTTTGAGTGGTTATGCCTCGAATCCGGGTAGTATTTCTCATGAAATTTCTTCTTCAAACCCGCCCAAGTAGTGACGGAATGGGCCGGAAGACAAAATAACCATTCCTTTGCGGCATCTTGTAGAGAGAAAGGAAATGCCCTAAGTTTAAATTGGTCTTCGGTCACTCCTTGAGGGATGGCTCCTTGGCATATCATGTGAAATTCGGCCAAGTGCCTATTGGGATCATTCCCCACCATTCCATGAAATCTTGGCAAATTATGAACAAAGAACCCCTTTAGCTCGAAATTTACATCCCCCATGGGAGGGTATGCGATACACAACGGTTGCTCTTCATAGTTTCTTGCCCGGATCTCACCAATAGTTCTATTATCTTCCATTTCGGGTGGGTAGATGATGTTCAAGGGTGGTGGTCTCCTAGGTGGTGACCTAGGTGGTGACACAAACACTTGTTCTTGTGGTTCTTGAAAAATATTGTTCTCAAACTCCTCTTCACTAGGCTCCCTCCAAAAGGGTCTCCTATAGAGGGGATTCGAAAACAACCAATTGGAAATGCTACTAGAAGCCGGGTCAATGTCTTGGTCACCAAGTCCCTCTTGTGACCTAGGCATAAACTCTAAAACACTTCAACAACACAATTAGTAACTTCAACACCAAGTAACCTACAAACAATACAAAAAGAAATATTTGAAAAACAATCTAAACAAATTATGACACTAACAAGAGTTTCAATTTGATATTAGCTATATTGCCTTCCCCGGCAACGGCGCCAAATTTGACGAACTATTTTACGGGGTCGTTAATTCCACAAATTAGCTATGCCAAATAACAATTTATAAAGCCAAATCTAGACTCAAACCAACCTAAGTAAAAGGGTAGTAAGGGTAAGAAAAGGATCGAACCCAAGGGAAGGTGATGAATGCTAAAAATCTAATCTAGACTCTTGCTAAAAACCGATTAAACAAATTAATTAATCTTATCACAAATTAAAACACTAATTACTAATTAAGACACTAATTGAAACAAAGACTTGAATTACTTACAAACTATGATATTCACAATGGTAAACATGTAGATAACAAATAGGGAGAGAGTTTTTCATGAGAAATGATTATCAAGTCTAAAATTACCAATAACAACTAAATACTCAAAGATTCAAATAAGGAGAAGTAACTTAGTGCAATTATCCCAAGTTCCCCCACAATTAGCATAGTAAAGACCCTTCTTTCCTTCCTTTCTCTAATTATCTATTACAAACTTCTAAGAACTAGCCACCATGAATTAAACCATCCATAAATGACTCAATACAACTAAACTCATACTTATTAAAACATAAGCATAAATAAAGATGCAAGCTTTAAGCACAAAACCAAAGAAGCATGCTAGAATCATGTAATAAAACATTAAACCATGTCCTAAATACACAATAACCCAAATTCCACTCAAAAGATTCCAACTTTTAAACCAAAGTTACAATCTTTCAAGTTGCTTCCACAAATACCAAGACAAATCAACCAAATTTATCAAGACAAAGCAATTTAATAAAACAAACAATTACTAAGATGGTTAGTCTTAACAACAATTCATTCAACAATGAAATTCAAACATAGGAAAATGGAATTAAATAGAGAAGGAAGGATTAAAAAGGTCTTACAATGCTAAAAAGGAAAGAGCTTGTTCAAATTACACTAAGCAAAGAAAGATTAGCTACCCATAGTCTTCATATTACAACCAATTTCTAAGTAAAAACCCATTACAAGAGCCAAAGTTGAAGAACAAAAAGAGAGAATTCTAAGGAAAATATAAAGTTGTATGTTGAATGCTTGATGCCTCTTCTCTCTCTTCAGATTTCTTCTTTTATACCCTTGGTCCGCAAACCTAGGGGCCTTGAAAGGTGGGCTTCCAAAAGACAAGACGAGAAAATGAGAAAAACCCGTGCTGAGAAATGACGCAGGCTGCGTCCTACGACGCAGGCTGCGTCGAGCGCTGCCCATTTTTACCTTTGCTTCCTTCTTGACTTTCGTTGACCCATAGTCTTTTGGCCCCGCCTTGACTTCCATTGACCCATTGGGCTTGGTCTTCATACCTTGGTGATTCATTGCTAGCCCACTCCAATTTCCGGGTTTTCGGGTTTGACTTTCATTGACTTTCGGGATTTGACTCTCAAAATTGACTTAAAGTACTAAATACTAACATTATTACAAAAACTAAAATTAACATAAAACAAAGCTAATGACCCGTAGAAAGTAGAACGAAAGACTCTAAAAATTACTACTAGACACGACAATATTTGACGTTGTCAAGGGGTGCCCCAACCTTCGATGCCACAGCTCGGTTGAGTCGAGGGAACCCACCGCACATGCCCGCACCAATCAGCATCTTCGAGTAACGGTCCTGTATTAAGCAAAGTTGATGCAAAAAATGAATTGTGAGAGTTGTATCCAACAGTAAGCTAGAGACAGATATAAGATGACAAGTTAATTTTTCTGCATATAGCACGTCTTTCAAAATCAGACGTTTTGAGAGTACAATGTCACCACACAAGTAGCATAAGCATGGTCACCATTCGGTATACCGATTGATAAAGGTCTGATTGAACGAATATTTCAAAATTTTGACCGAGAGCCTGACATGTGATGTGAGGCCCCTGTGTCAATAATCCACGATGAGAGTGAGGGTTTAGGGACATTACCATGAGCGGGTGGTGTCGGAACAGCCCTATGAGCCTGCCACAGCCGTGTCAATACAGCAAGATCCGTTTAATTGAGAGAATTAATATCAATATTGTCCAATGACGGAGCCTGACCTGCAATAGAAAACTATCCAGCAGTCATATTTGCTCTAGGAGCAGGAGTAACCAGACTCTGTTTTGAGCGATCTGCTGAAACCCGTCCTTGCCCATCCGAGGTCACAATGATATTATTAGGGTCGGAATCATCAACATAAAGACGATCACGGGGTCAGTCCCCCCAAAATTCGAACTGAGAAGAGAGAGTCTGCTTCATAAGATCAAGGAGGTTCCACTCTAAAACCAATTGGCAATAAAGGGAGTAGCCATTTGCCTTATAAAGTGGTAAACTATTCCCTCATTTATCAATGTGTAGTTACACTCACATGTGAGATTATTGGATTTCTTCACACTCCCCCTCACATATGAGCCCACTTTAATCAGACTGGGGGCTTTATGGCCTCTCTTCCAACTGTCAAGCAAACCGTGTTATTCTTCAACGGCTGCGTTTTCTTGGCCCAGTTTTTTCTTTTTCTTTTATGCCCAGATCTTTTTACCATGGGCTCTGATACCATATTAGAATGAAATAATCATCAGTATTATTAGAATGAAGCTTGTCCTTTACAATCTATTATGTTCTTCTTATGCTTACATAAGAATATACGGGATCTGCTAATACAAGGAAAGAATTGAGTATATACATAATAAGGGAAATAGAATTATGGTAGGATTCTTTGTCAACGGCTCCTTGCTATAATATAGGAGATGCTATTACACCGCACTTTATGCCTGACCACTTAGACTACCATCGTCCTTCCCTCGTCTCCTCAGGCCACCATCCCCTACGCACCTCTTGTACACGCACGAACCGATCTGCCTTAGACGCCCCCTGCAGACAATGGTCCCACCGCCACATCCTCCCCCCCTCCCCTGGCACCCTAGCCACATCTTTCCCCATAAACCCTAATTTCAAAAATCCTAACTTTATCTAACTCTAATTTAATCAATACATGATTATTTGCATATACTTTGATTCACATAGTGAATGAATTAATTAGTGAAATAAGAATCATTGTTTGATTATGAGAAATAAGATTAATAATTGAGTAATTTGATGAAAATTTGATTTAAGAGAAGATAAAGGGAGAGAATTTGTTATCATTATTTTCTTTTTCATTAGTCGAAGGGTAATGTGGAAAAATTATGGCAAAAAGTCCATGAAAGAGTAAAACATGTCCATGAAAGAGCAATTCGTCTCAGTCGTTATTCTTACCTTCAATCTGAAAAAAAGGGATTCTACGACTATCTAAATGAAAATTATTCTTTTATTTTAGGAACTTATATGGCTAACTCGAGAAAAGTATTTAATTAAAATAATGGATATTTTACTTGGTACCCTTTCTTTTTGCATATTCTACATGGTACGTACCTCTTCTTTTCTTAAAAAAAAAACTTTGATCGCGTATAATTCATGGTCATGAATTCGGAAAGCGACGATTTTTTTCTCAATATGTTTTTCTCGAGAACTTCGATTTGAAAAAAAAAATCATAACTTTATAAACTCATAGCCTTCAGATATCGTCGGTCAAAGTGTATTTGGTTAAAAACGTTTGACCAGCCATAACAATTGCAACACGTTCATAAAGTGACAATATTTTTTAAAATCAAAGATCTCGATAAGACGATCATTTTGGAAAAAAGAATCACCGCGTTCCGAAATCATGACCATGAATTATACGTTGTCAAAGTTCTTTTTGAAGAAAATGAGAGATACTACTTAGAAAACAAAAAAACATAAGGGCACTTTATATAATATCCCTTAAAATAAAATTAATTATAACTAAGTACGATGTCAAATTTGAAAATATGCACTCCCCTAATTATTTAATTAGTTTAGAAACTTAGAGGGTGTTTGACCGTGTTTATATAAAATAGTTTTTTTATTTTCAAAAGGGTGTTTTATAAGCTACTTCTCTAAAAAAACTAAGACTGTTTAGCCAAGGTGTTAGATAAACTGTTTTTCATTATTTTGAATTTTTGATGTATGAAAGAATCTTGTGAAAATAAAAGAAAAAGTAGAAGTAGAAGCACTTATGTGCTACTTTTACTTCTAATGGGTAACTATTTCTTTTTTTTACTTTTTATAATTACTTTTGATCAACTCTCTTAAACATGGTGTTTGACCTAACTTTTACTAACTCAAAGAATTGTATGACTATCTTATGAAAGTTCCAAGTATTTCCCTACAATATGCCCTTCCTTAATCAAGGAAACAAATTAAATGCAATTAAATTTTCTTTCAATAAACTTTTGTTCTTATTAAAATATAATATTTAATTCATTAACATATACTCCCTCCTATGCATACCAAATTACCCATACACTATTTAGATCAAGTTAAACTTGTTAAATATTAACCTTGATTATATTAAGTCAAAATTTAAAAATTTGCATATAAAATTGACATTTTTACCTGTGTTATAAAAAGAGGTTTCGGAAAATTATAATTTCGACACGTAAAAGTAAAATATATAAAAACGTGATCAAAGAGTTGTCTCGTAGACCGTGAAAAGTCAACCAGGTAGTTTGGTGTGGATAGGAGGGAGTAATATTTTCATGAATTTTTTTTTTCAAACTCTAGCTAAACTATAATTACTAAATTAAAATAAAACTAATTTGGTATGAACCCATAAGCTACAAATTGTTAAACCTTTCATTTGCTATTATTGTAAGAGAATGATTTAATGCATACTTAATTCGTATAAATCAAAACTTAAAATTTTATTATAATTAGTTTTGTGATAAAAAGATTCATAAAATAAAAATTGGGAAAACATTTATAAAAGGAATCAATGGTTTCGAGTTAAAACAATACTTTCTATAAAATTATAATTTATGACATTACGCATTTTGTAATCAGTTGTACAAATCGATTATTTTCTCAAGTTAAATAAAGTACGAAGTCAAATTTAAGTACAAGGTCAAATTTGAGAATTAACGAGCTGCCACTTTAACTTACCAGTAATAATACATCAAAGTAAAAAATCTCTTTATACTGCGCATGCATTGTGCGAGATATATATTAGTTACAGAGTACACTATTAATTAGCTAGAAATATAATTCTTCATGTCGTACGCCCCACAAGCTGTAAAAATTATTAACCGGTCAGGTTATAAAATCATGCCCATAAATGAAATTTTTATTTGCAAGACAAGAGAGAACCAAAATACAATGTTTACAAATTTGCAATGATTTACCTAAGGTCGTCTAACTAGTGTTTTCAAATGTGGAAGTGATTTCATTTTCATGATTTTACTGATAAATATCAAAATATCTGATTTCAGTTTCAAATTCAATTCCAAAAATAAATTGGGAGATCACGTAAAATTGGATTCCAAATTTCAATTTATTAATGATATGGAATTGGAGGACGGTGCGGGTTTTAAACAATTGCATCGAATTTTTTTTATAAATTCCATTTGAAAAAACAAAATTGTGAGGGAATATATTTGCGATTGGAAAAAAATATTAAATAAAATATTGCGACGAAATTTACATCACAAAAAAAACGTAATCAAATAGTGATGAAAATTAAACGACTACTATCCTTATTTATGAAAGCAACAACCACAGAGCCTATGTGGCGCTCTGTGGTTGAAAGTCAAAAAGTCAAAAACATCTTTTTTCATTCCTGAATTTAAGAATCACTATCTATTTGAGAATTAATTAAAGCAGTGTTCAATGTTGTTCATTGTCAATGGTTCAATTTCCAAATTGTTCAGTTACAAAATACATAGTATATAACTAGGGAAATTTGTGATTTACCACCTAATATGTTCAACTTCTTACATTTTACCACCTAATATGTTCAACTTTACAAATAACCACCTACATTTCATGTTTTTTTCCCACCACTTCAAATATTTTAGATTGAAATGACGATTTTGTGTTATTTTCGACTAGATTTCTTTTTAACGACTTTCGTATCTCTTCAATGACGAAACTATCCCTCCCTCACTCCCTTAATCACTTCTTACTTTTTGTTACCTAAATCAGTCCTTTAACATGAACCCTAGAAATCCCAAATTTGATCTGACTGCAATCAGGCATCAAATTTGAGCGGACAAATGACAATTAGCAGCATCTAATCAATTAATCAGAGTTTGAGGTAAGTTGATTATATATTTTTCATTAAATCTATCTTTGTTGATAACATACATCATTTTCAATCCAAAATTTAAAACAATAACTTATTAATGAAAATACATACACTAACCACTTTATTCAGATCAACAAATGAAGTAAGGGACAATAAATTCGAAAAAACAGGTTGTTGAATTAATAAGTTGGGTACAATTCAAAACAATGAGCAAAATACATGAGGTTAAGATATGAGAACCATAATTGAACACAAAATTCGGAAAAAAAAAAAAGGAAGTAAACTTTGAATTTACCCAGAAATTAAAGAATATGAAGAACTCTAATTAAAGATGAAGAACCATAATTGAAGAGGACAAATGATTTGGGATTGGGAATTTGGGTGTTATGTTTATATGAGAGAAGGTTTAGAATCTGTGAAATAAATAAGGGTAGTTTGGTCATTGATAAGGAACGAAAGTCGTTAAATTGAAATCGAGTCGGAAATAACACAAAATCGTCACTATAATGTAAAATACTTGAACATGGTGGGTAAAAGCATAAAATGTAGGTGGTTATTTGTAAAGTTGAACATATTAGGTGGTAAATCATAAAAAATTGAATATATTACGTGGTAAATCACAAATTTTCCATATAACTAAAATTAAATAAATGGGATAAGAAGCAATGGACAATATATATAAATTTCAATTAACTGTACTAAATAAATCATAACTCTTCATAAATGACAAAATTCAGAAAAGAAAAAAATTAATGAAAGAGGAACATAAAATCTAAAAAAAGTAAATGGAATTTTTTTAAATTACATAAATAAATTTAACAAGTAACTCCTCCTATTAAGAATATTGTAGGACTGCTAATAAAAGACACTAATAACTAACAAAACAAAGGAAAAAAATTAGAAAAGTAACTACAAAACAAAGATGAGATTAATATTGCAGTAACTGGATTGTACCTCTGATGAAAAACCACATATAATATAAATTTTGAGCTTTATAATAAAGTTTTTGAGTATAGTATTAAAAATTATTAGTTATATTATAAAGTTTTTGAGTTTATTAATTTAAACATGAAGCTCAAAAAAATTACTATAAAACTCAAAAAACATTATATATAAGATGTAAAATGTAATTTAGGAACTTTAAAAAGCTCAAAAAAAAATGCACAAAAACTCAAAATCATACTACTGTGAGGTACTACCTCAGATGTATAATCCTTTTTCCCTTAATATTGCGGTACATGATTTATATGATTATATCCCATAATTCGTCGACACAAATAAGTATGGTAATTTTGTTTGTATAGTCAACATTTTTTTTTTCAAATCACAACGTTTTTATGTATAATTTCTTAATTGCAAATAAAATTCTAACTAAATTAAAAATATCAGTTATAGCTTGATTGTCTCTTTCTTTCTTTTTACATGACATTTTTTATTTTTCGATATGAGCCTTTGTGTTTAATTTTTACAAAAAAATATATTATTAAAAAAAATATTAAAATTATACCATAAAGAGGTTTCAAGTAAGTATACATTTCATAAATTTTACTCTTACTTTGAAAGATATTAAGATTGGAAAATATTATCTCGAAAATGATATGACATGTAAAAAGAAAACAGAAAGTACGAAATATACTAATGTGAAATAAGAGAGGAATTGAGTAACATAGTGTAGGGTTAGTAGTATTTATATGGAGTCTTAAATTTGTGAGAGTTAAACTGTGAATTCATAATGTTTTAGACCGATCAATTTTATGGGCCAAAGTTTTTTTTTTATTATGGACTAATTTTGGAACCGATTTATTATCAAGTATTTTTTTTTTTAATAGATACATAACTCGCAACTTGATGAAAACTTCAATCTCATTTTTAACTATTTATTTATGCATTTAATCAAACTGATGAGTATTCGATCTAGACCTGGCAAACAGATCGGGTTGTGTCGGATTCGTGTTCGTGTCACATGTTAAACGGGTCATGAACCCTCAACCCAAACCCGACCCAATTAAATTTCGTGTCGTGTTCGTGTTGACCCACTTACATAAATGGGTCATCAAGTCTCAACCCTAACTCGTTAATTTCGTGTCGGGTTCGTGTCGTGTTTTCGTGTCATGTCAATTTTGGATAGTTTTAATATATTTATTTGATGGAGAATCAATAAATATTAGAATTAATTTAGTATACAGGTCATTCGTGTCGGGTTCGAGTTTTAAGAACTCAACACAAACCCGACCCAATTAAATCTCGTGTCGTGTTCGTGTCGACTCACTTACATAAATGGGTCATTAAACCTCAACCTAAACCTGTTAATTTCGTATCGGATTCGTGTCGTGTTTTCGTGTCGTGTCATTATTTGTTAAAATGAGATAGTATGTTATATGTACTAAATAGAAATCCCATGATTTGGTTACCCCAAACAAATCGTAGGAAAATAGAAATCCCCTGATTTGGAAAAAATGAGAGTAGTTTGTTTACCCCAAATCATGGGATTTTCATTTTCCCATGAATTGCCAACTTCTCCATAATGGAAGAGTTTAATTACCTAGCCCCCCTAGGTAGTTTGAAACTACTGTGTTAATTTAATTTCCGCATGCCAACCAAACGAGTTTTGGCCAATTCACATGATTTGTCTAATTCAGGTGTTTTGTAAAATCATGGGACCGGAAATTAATTCCTGTATGCCAACCAAACGAGGCCTAAATAAAAAAGGGTTAAAATTGTCATTATAAACGTACACGGGTCAAATTTTTCATTTTGTCCGTGCATAGGTTCTACAAACGTTCACAAGTTGTACTAAATAAAAATGGTTTTAACAACAGCACGACCTTGGAACAATTCAAAGTTGTTAAATTTTACTAATATTGGGTTATTCTTTATCCAAATAATATTGTCTAATATATGAGTCGGGTTTGTACGAGACTGGCCAGGTTATAAAACAAAGTAGAAACTCAAATTTGGCTAAGCAAATCAAGATGACATATCGGACAACAACTACTCAACCAATGGACCTTAAGTTTCCAAATGCATCATTTATGCTAACTGTATATGAAACATATGATTTAAATAATTAAATGTAAAACTTTAAATATGAATTTAATTTTAAATCGCTTAACAAAAAGTTGGGATATTTTATTACTTTATTTTTAAATATAATTAAATTAATTGATATAAGCATCATTTTTAATAATTTTTTTTTATAATAACCAATTTTAAACTGCATACCCGTGCAATTTGCACGGGTTTAAAACTAGTATGGTATGAATTTATACGCCCTAAATTTTAACTATGTTGGCATTGACAAAGAATTGAGTACAATTCCAATTCTAAATATAAGGGTTTCCTAACATTTGAAATATCTCAATTAAGGAACTTAAATTTTGTGAACCGAAGTCATAGGATGTCAACTTAACTTATAAGATTTGAACTTTCATGAATTTATAAGATCTGATCTTAAGTGAACTTATAGGATCTAAATTAAACTTTTCATAACTAAACTTTTCTTAACTGAACTTATAAAAATATGAACTGAACTGATAGGATCTGAACTGAATTTATTATTGGAGCTGGAGTTTATGAACTGAACTTATAGGATATGAATATACATATAACATATATGTATATATGTTATATATACATATAACATATATGTATATATACTTTTTTTATATGTATATATATTATATATACATATATGTTATATGTATGTATACTTTGTTGTTGTTGTTGTTGTTGTATTTTTTTATTATAAACCGTAACTTTTATTAAGATTAACAAAAAGTTTACAAGAAATTAGTGGAAAGCCGAGATATTATCTGGGCTCCCACTCCCTTAGCAATAACAAAGCAAAGTATAGTAAAAATGTGAACAACGAAACACAAGATAAGATAATAATATTCTTTCGCTATATATACATTAGTTTGTTTACTAGTTAATACATATTACAAGAATAAGAAAGTTAATGTGGGCTGTGTTACTTTGATCATACTAATGTTGTCTCTAAAAATAATCTTCCTTAATTCTTGTAGTGTACAATGATTATATTATAATAATAACAAAACAAATATCGCATATGACATTTTATGTTCCAAGTTTCTCTAAAAATTTGATTTCAGTATCAAGACTTGCACCTTTGGGTTATGCCTTTAATTTTTCAAATTCTGGATTCTGCATTCTCAACAATTTTGAAATTATTGGTTATGGTACTTTGTCTAATAATGTATATCGTCTTGAATTGTAAAATAATATCACTCATAATTCTTTGCATGCCAACACTGGTTTCAAACATTGTATTATGAATGAGAATTCCTCAATTTTGTGGCACCAGAGATTGGGACATATCTGCATTGAGAGAGTAAAGAAATTATTAAAGGACAGAGTGCTTGATACTTTAGACTTTACTGATTTTGATACTTTTGTTAGTTGCATTAAGGGAAAGCAAACTAACATGTCTAAGAAAGGTGCAAAGAGGAGTTCTAACCTATTAGAAATCATACATACCGATATTTATTGTCCGAGCATGAACGCTAATGATCCAAAAAAAATTTTGTCACCTTTATTGATGATTACTCACGTTTTATGTATCTCTACTTACTTTGTTCTAAGGACGAAGCTTTTGATGTCTTTAAATAGTTTAAGGCAGAAGTAGATAATCAATGCGGTAAGCGCATTAAAATTGTGAGATCAGATGGAGGTGGTGAATACTATGGTAGATATACCAAAGACGGGCAAGCACCTGGTCCATTTGATGAATTTCTTTAAGAGCATGGGATTGTTGCCCAATACACTATGTCTGGTTCTCCAGACCAGAATGATGTAGAAGAAATAGGACATTAATTGAAATGGTGCGTTGTATGCGAAGTAATGTTAAACTTTCTTCATTTTGTGGGTTGATGCTCTTAAGACTGCAACGTTCATAATAAATCGGGTTCCTTCCAAGGCTGTCTCTAAGACACCTTTTGAGTTATTTAAAGGATGGAAACCGAGTTTGAGACATATACGCATTTGGGGATGCCCGTCGGAGGTGAGAGTGTATAATCCACAAGAAAAGAAACTTGATCCAAGGACTATTACTAGGTATTTCATTGGATATGCCGAAAAGTCTAAGGGTTATAGATTTTAGTGTCCGTCTCATAGTACAAGGATTGTGGAATCAAGAAGTGCTAAATTTCTTGAGAATGACTTGATTAGTGGGAGTGACCTAATCCAGGACATTGTTTTGGAGATGGATCACCATGAAGTTCCACCATCTGATTCAAGTGACAGATTGGTTGTCATACACACTCCTCAAGTTCAATCGAGTGTGAGACAACCAGTGATAGAAATTCCACAAGTTGTTAATAATTAAGTAGATCAGATCATGAAGTAAATGAGGATCATCCAGTTGATCAAAATGTTGGTCAAGATCCTATAAGAAGATCTACTAGAGAAAGACGGCATCTATTTATGATGACTATGTTACACATCTACAAGAATTGGATTTATAATGTTGAAGTTGATAATGATCCTATGTCAGTTTCACAAGTCGTAAGTTCTACAGATTTAAACTTATGGATGAATGCTATGAAAAAAGAGATGATTTCTATGGCATCTAATCGGGTTTGGGATCTTTTTTTCTAGTTATCAATATCTTTATTATTCTCTTTTTCATCTTCATTTCCAATCACACCATCGAACCTATTAAGATATGCCAAACGTTTTTTGCTATGTTTTTTTTTTCATCTTAATCAAAATATAAAGTAGATGAAAATCCAACTGAAAAGACACGAGAATAATCTTGATGGGTATGTGTGGTCAGGGAGGCAACATAGGGATTATTTAATAGGCCAGGTACCAGATAGTGGTAGTGTAAAATTATTAAAATTAATGAAATAGGGAGAGTATAATTAATGTGGGGTTGTGTAATAGATAGTGTAAAAATAATATGATTTATTTTGTTTCATTTTTTAAAGAATACTATATCCTATATAACTAACTAATTTAAATTAAAAAGTACTCCGTATAATATAAATAATATAATATAAGTAACCTTTAAAATTTCTGAATTTTTTAGTTGAACTTATATATCTGAACTGAAGTTATATGATCTTATTTTTTTGAAAGAAGTTATATAATCTTAACTTTTCTGAACTGAACATATGAGAGCTTAAATTTTCTGATCCGACATATAACAACTAAACTGAACTTATAAGAGAGCTGAACATTTCTACATTATAAGATCTCAAAAAATATAACTTATAGGATCATAACTGGACTTATATGATCTGAATTTTCTGAACATAGCTTATACTATCCTATCTAAATTTAACGGGTTTACTTCAATTCCAAAATAACATTCCCTTAATCATGTTTATATACGAATACCCTTATGCACAAGCTTAATATAATTATTCTCAAAAATAAGTGAGATTTGATAATATATATGCATTTGCTTACAAGAATTATCTTTTTTACTTTTATTTTAGACTATCATAGGAATAAAAGTATATTTTAAATATAAAAATTTATGCTAAATTTATCGAGCAAAATGATTTGTTTACTCCCGAGTGTTAGTTGGATGCTCTTATTAAGTAATATAATTGCTAAATCACTCACACAGTTTTACTATATCCTACACACCTTGCTTCGTTTTTTTCATCACTACGTTTCATTGTAAATAACTTAAAAAATGTTTCCTCCTTTCTCTCTCTCAAAACCTAATCAATTTCTTGATATTTTAAAAATTATAGATCGTAGTTCACACATATCACGAGAAATTTCTCCGTTTTGATAACAGTTTTATTAATACACGTGTTTTAATCGATTAGATGAATGTTTTTTTCTTATAATAAAAAAAGGGTTTTTTTAATGATAAAGGTTCAGATGTTGGGTTGTTGAAAGGGGTGATTGTATGTAAAGATGGAAATGGGATCGCACGCCTCATTCCGGCGCATGGCCATTTTACACGACACGGGGTTGACACAGGACAACATGACACGATACACAATGGGATGTGGGTCGTGTCGGGTCCAAATTTTGAGAAAAATGATCGTTCTAGCTCAGGCACGACATAACACACCTAGGCACGACACGCTTTTGGCATGCTCCAAATTTAAAAAAAAAAATTAAGGCTAAAGTGTAGGAATTCTTTGGGCACTGCACGCCATGGGATTGTCTTCTCCCAAAAAGGTGGGCCGCCACGAGGCACGACTCAACACGGCCCACTTCTATATCTGTTTATGTGTGATCATCGAATTGGCCCAACGTAGGGTGGTTGGGGAAGTGGTCGATATGATGGCAAGGGCATGGTGGGTGTCAGGCGATTGTTGCGGTTTTTCAGGTGTGCAACAGTTACGGTTTATTTCAGGTGGGCAAAAGTTGTGACGGTGGTGTAGGGCGGTGGCTATAAAGGGGAAGAGAAGATTGGTCGTGGAATTAGGTGAGGGAGGGGATATGGGGTGGTCGGCGCGAGGGCGGAGTGGTTGGGGTTGGGCTGGGCGGGGTGGGGTGGGGTGGGGGGAGGGGGACGGTTTTTGTTGATGATATTGTACAACGGACACGAGCCTATTTGCCATATGAACGTGATACCTCTATTAAATTACAATTCATATGAAAAATGCAATTTTTCCATAATTATAAAATATATTATTTGTCTAAGTTATTTATTTCTTCTATATTCATTGTGAGAAGTATTTTAATTATATGAAAACAAATTATTTGAGATTGAGGAAGTATAAAAGATGATATGACGTTTGAATTTATCATTTTACATAAAACAGGTAGCACTGAAGTTTATGGGAAGGTACATGGGTGGTCTAGAAGTAGGTCCTGACATAGATGATCTTGACAAGTTATTCTCAGGTGTGAATGAAGGAGTCAGAGCCCAGCCATGGAACTTCCCTGGAATGCCTTTTCGTCATGCCCTCCAGGTTTCTTTCTCACATATTTGTTGATCTCTAAATGGAGGTTTTAAACTTTTAAGAACAGATATTTTTTTAGTAATGACCCATAGGTCACAAAACTAGTACACATTAAAGATGTCACAGTCACTGGTTTGATCATCTTCACCCAAAAAAAAAAGAATTTACTTTTTTCTCACTTTTTTATGCTTTTACAAGCTTACTATTGTTTCATTATAAATTAAATTAAGATTGTATATATATATATATATATATATATATATACTCTATATATATATATATATATATATATATATAGAGAGAGAGAGAGCAAAGATCAATTGAGTCCACCCCATTCCTTAGAGTCCTTGAGTCCTATTTTGGACCATTGGATGAAGGAGGATGGGTGGCTGAGATTGGTGCTCTCAAAAGGTAATTAATGGCTTAATTTCCCACTCTCTCTCATGCCTCACTAATTAACCACTAAATCACTAACCCACCTTAATTCAATACATAAACTTTTCCACTCATCTTTTTCTCTCTCATCTCTCATAATTTCATTACCTCTCCACTCTCTACATCCCAAATCCCAAATAAATCAAAATCCCAAATCCCAAATAAATAATTCCTCCTCACTTCCTCTCAATCACCACCCGACACCACCACCACCACCACGAAAAACACCAACCCCCCCACCCACCCATCACTGCCAAAAGTGGCGGCCCACTGCCACCACCGCTGACGTCCACATCCGGAAGCCACTCCTTGGCCACTACCGCCGCCTTTCCCCTCCGTTTTGTTTTTCAGATCTGGCTCCCGTCGGCCCTCACGCACGGCCGCCTCTCCCTAACGGCGGCCTTCCTCCTCCCTCATCTCCTCCCACGCGCCTCCTCAACCTCCCTCTCCTGCCGGCCTCTCCTCCACTTCCTCCTTCTTCGGCTCCTCTTCTATTTCTTTTTCTTTTTCTTTTTTTTTCCTTCCTTCTCAGATCTGGTTTGTCAGTGGGGTGGGTTGTTGTGTTGGTCCTCGTTAGGGTGGGGCGGTCGTGGTAAGGTCTTTCTCTTTTTTTTTTTCTGTTCAGATCTACTATAGTGTTGTTGTTTTTTGGTCGAGGGGTTGTGGGTGTGTCGTGGTGATTCTGGTGGTGGTTGTCGGTTCGTGGGTCGTGGGTAGCGTGTCGTGGGTCGCTGAAGGTGGTTGTCGTGGGTAGCGTGTCTTTTTTTTTTTTTTTGTTAAATTTTTATGTTGTGTTTTTTTTCCAGATCTGATAAAGGGTCTCACATGTCAATGACCTCTAGTAACACAAATATTTTATTAAAGTTACACACCTTATATATTAAAGTCACATATATAGTCTATTAAAGTTACACATTTTATTTATTAAAGTCACATATATCGTCTATTAAAGTTACACATTTTATTTATTAAAGTCACACATATCGTATATTAAAGTTACACATTTTATTTATTAAAGTCACATATATTGTCTATTAAAATTACACATTTTATTTATTACAGTTACACATTTTATTTATTAAAGTCACATATATTGTCTATTAAAATTACACATTTTATTTATTACAGTTACACATTTTATTTATTAAATTCACATATATCGTCTATTAAAGTTACACATTTTATTTATTAAAGTAACATTTTTTTTTCTAGATCTGAAAAAGTTACACATTATCTATTAAAGTTATCTATCTTATTTATTAAAGTCACATATACCGTCTATTAAAGTTACACATTTTATTTATTAAAGTCACATATATCTTATATTAAAGTAACACACATTATTTATTAAAGTAACACAAAATTACCTTACAAGTTACACTTGTTGATGTCATATCTGTTTCTTTTTTTTAGTTTTTATTCTTGTTTTCAATTTTCTTTCTAGATCTACCTTTTTCTTGATCTACCTTGCTTTTTACATAGTTTTACTACAGTTACACTTATTGAGGACTACAGTTACACTCATAGTGGACTACAGTTACACTCATAGAGGACTACAGTTACACTCATAAAGAACTACAGTTACACTCATAGAGGACTACAGTTACACTTATAGAGGACTAAAGTAACACTCATAAATTTGTAGTAAATTACGTAGATTCAACATGTAATAAAATTCAAAAAATTACACTCAAAATGACCTAAAATTACTAAAGTTACACTCGTAAAATATTAGAGTTACACTCGTAAATCATCAAAGTTACACTTGTAAAATGTTAAAATGATATAAATTCAAATTTTTATGTACAAAACCGTCTTAAAAAAAATTAAAGTTAAACTCCTAAAATGTTAGAATTATTTTCGTAAAATGTAAAAAGTTATATAAATTTAAATTTATAAGTAATAAACCGTCTTAAAAAAATATTAAAGTTACACTCGAAAATCATCCAAGTTACACTAGTAAAATGTCAAAATTATATAAATTCAAATTTTTATACAAAACCGTCTAAAAAATATTAAAGTTACACTCGAAAATCAGCAAAGTTACACTCGTAGAATGTTAAAAGTATATATATTCAAATTATTATATCAAAACCGTCTTTAAAATTTAAAGTTACGCTCGAAAATATTACAGTTACACTCGAAAAGTATTAAAGTTACACTCGTAAGGTGTTAAAATTGTTTAAATTCAAATTTTTGTATACAATCCGCCTTAAAAACTTAAAGTTACACTCTAAAATATTAGAGTTACACTCGCAAGCATTAAAGTTACACTCATAAATCTCAGCAGCTAAAAAGTGCTCAAAAGTGCTTAAAAGTGTTTAACAAGTGATTAATTTAAAGCTAGAGAGAGAAAGTTAATTAATTAGTTCATAAGTAATTAATTAGTAATAAGTGTATTTTTTAATCTCCCAAATCTCAGCCATCCATCTCCCTCATCCAATGGCTAGGATGAGGACTCAAGGACTCTAAGAAAATGGTGGACTCAATTGAACTAAGCTCTATATATATATATATATATATATATATAGAGAGTGAGCATCCGGTGAGTCTAGCATCTTAGGTGAGTACGGTCCTATTAATAAAGACCATTAGATCAACCAGATCTAACAGTCCTCTTACGTCCACGTCACCCCTAATACTTTCCCAAAACAATAAAACCAAAAAACACTGTCAAACAGGGTCATATTAACAAAAAAAAAAGTCTCTCTCTAAAACTGCCCATCTTTCTCTAGACAAAGTAAGTGCTCGTGAATCTACAAAAACCCTAAAAATCCTCCAAATTCAAGAACAGATCTACTAAAATCAATCGAAAATCAAAATCAAATACACTACTTCTCATCTATTTCCTTCCTTACACATAAATTGAAGAGGTAAGATCAACATTATTTTAGTTTTTATTTTCGAATTGGATTACTGTTGTTGCATTATGACAAATTTTAAGAATCACTCTTATATTATATGCGTTCGTATTGTTGTTATTGTTAATCGTTCATTTGATTGATGTCGATTGTATGCGTTAATAGAGTTTGGCAAATAAGTTAGGGTTTTGAGATTGTATGTGTTCATATTATTGTTGTCGATTTGTCTTACAATTAATGTCGATTGTTCATGCGATGAATATCGATTGTAATGTTCAAAGTATTTCTGCGAAAAGTTAGGGTTATGAAATTTAGCAGCAATTTTAATTTGTGCTTTGTTAAAATATTATTGATTTATGTAATAATTTGCGATTATATAAATTTTTAAATCGTATTATAATCTCATGTTCATATTGTTCGATTTCGGATTTATGTATGTGTTCATAATGTTTGACAAAAAGTTAAGGTTATGATATTGTGAATTTAATAACTGGATTTATTTAAGAAAATTCGAGTTATACAGCGACGATTAATTAAGCTAACCGCTGTAAATGTACTCGACATATAGTGTAACATTATTACTGTATTATTATTACTGTAATAATAATACAG
This sequence comes from Heliosperma pusillum, assembly GCA_022085475.1. Lineage (NCBI taxonomy): Eukaryota > Viridiplantae > Streptophyta > Magnoliopsida > Caryophyllales > Caryophyllaceae > Heliosperma > Heliosperma pusillum. The sequence goes on along the minus strand of JAIUZE010009437.1, from coordinate 32,151 downwards.
TATCATGTGAACTGAAACTCAAATATTGAACTGAACTTAAAATGTTGTACAACATTGTATATATGATGACGTGTTATTTAACCAAATTAAATTTGATGGTGTAAAATTGTTATAAACTCATAAATGATGTTGATCACCAATGATGTAGCATCACCTTTCGTATATGTTTTAATTATTAATGCTCCAATATTTTGTTTTGAATGTCAGGAAATTGAAGAAGGTTTGAGAAATAAACCATTGACACAATAAAAGGCCGCTAAAAAGATAGCATAGATAAGAAGATTAAGACATTGACAAGTCAGTCATGAAGATAGGCGTGAGGAAGACAACATTATTGAAGTAGACATGCTTATAGAGACGGTTAACATTATGTGTGATTATGATGTATACTTGTAAACTTTTCACATTAATGTATTGCGAAACATTTTAGCATATAATAAGCAGCTGCATTTATATATATGCACTTCATTTTGTTGTTCTAATGAATTTAAATTAGAAGTTTAACATTGTTTACGTGCTACTTGGATGACTCGATGATGTTATAGTACCATTGTTACTGTATCGTTGTTACTTTAAAGAGTACACAATGTTACAGTAACTGTGTTACTATAAAATGGGAAAAAAAAATTAAAGCAAAAGAGGTTATTGGTGTTTAACAATGGTGTTAATTTTGGGACTGTTTATTTGTTTAAAGTAGCGTTTATTTGATGGTTACTGTAAACTTTGTTAATGAATGCCTTTTTGTTATTTGATTAATGGTGCAATGATTATTCCAGTTATATGTGCGCTAGTGCGCTACCACATGACTCTTTATCATAATACAGAGTATTTGTTTACTTGTTATTTACTAACTTGGAGGGAACAAATGTTACTGTAACATAGTTACAGTTTATCAGTTACACTAACACGCGTGCAGTCAAACATGTAAGTGGTTAAAAGACGTGCCTCTGATATGCTAAAATGTCGGGTGACACCATGTAGTGGGTGAAAAAAAAGGGTAATAACCTAATTAAATATTATTGTAATACTCATTTCATTTTGGAATATCTTACATGCATGATACAGTAACTATGTTACAACAACAATGTTATAGTAACTATGTTACAGTAACTATGCTCCTGTAACAACGTTAGTTCATCGAAGTATCACGAAAACAATACTAAAAGTTCTAATTCTAATTCAATTTAGCAACAAACGGCCAGTGAATACATATTAGTACACGTCCTTCTGACATGCTAAAATATTCTACAAGATCACATCACAAAAACGTCGTAAGTCTACAATAAGTGTACATTATAATCACCCATCAAAGTCACACAACAATGTTAAAAGTCTCAACAAGCATTTTAATTTCTACAACGTAGCCGTCTTCATGTAATCATGTCTATCTTCATGACATATTATTCAGTGTCCTTCCCTATTTTTTTGTATGTACGATCTCGTGCACACCGTTTTTGTGTTGGTTGATTCCTCAAACCTCCTCCTCCTTCTTCTTCTTCAAATTTTCTGACATTCAAAACAAAACAATCGATCATTAATAACTAAAACATATGCGCAAGCCGGTGGTCCATCATTATTAATAATTTTGTAGTGTAAAACCCGTGACAGTCACAACTGTACAGGAAATCAATGTCATCTAACGCCAACAAATTCTCCAAGCATTATTGTAATACAAGGTCAGCAAGTTCCTCATTACTGTAACACATTAAACTGTTACTGTAACACATAGAAATGTTACTAACTTACTGTAACACATCAAACTGTTACTGTAACAAATTAAACTGTTACTCTAACACGACTATATTCACTACCGTAACAAATTTAAACGGAGCATGCAATTTCTTCAGAACATAATCTAAATTGATCGACATAAGGTTCATCTGATCTGTAATGACTAATACAAAACAAAAGATTGAAATTTCATCATCAATCCTAAATTTCTTGTTTCGATTGCATTCTAATTGATTATTAAACACATATTATTTAAAAGTCAACAATAACTGAAATTAAAATTGAATCATAATAATGACGTAAAACACAATGTTCATAAACTCGAAACACAAGCAAACTAGGGTTCAACAATCAAATGTGTAACTGAGACGAAAAATCGTTGAGAATAATTAAAAGTTACAGTGGAAAATCATGAGGAAACTAACCATTAAGAAGTATTGTAGATGATTCACTTGAAAGACCAGCTAAATGTTTGAGATGCGAAAATCAATTGATGAATGAGATCAAAAATTAATGTCGTTGGTTGAATTGATTTAATCATCAATTTTTAGATGAGTGCATGCTGATGAATTCGCCATTGTTGTGGTGTGAGATCTTCAGATTTGCAGGAAGTTTAATTTAAGCATAATTGAGTAATTAGGTTTGAATAATTTGGGGGAAATTGTTTTACTGAGAAGAACGAAGAGTTTGAGAGTGAAATTCATTTGGAGAGAGAGTGAAAGAAGAGAGAGAAAGTATGAGTGATTTATGATAGGTTAGATTGACTTCCAGGTTTATATACATGCTTTACATTAAATCTCAGCCGTTGATTAATCATAAAATCTTATGGTCCTTATTCACGGGACGTACTCACCTAAGATATGTAGACTCACCGGATGCAATTTCTATATATATATATATATATATATATATATAGTATCACAATTATATTTCTTAATGAGATTTATTATGTGGCGCACTATTGTGGAGGACACCTACTCCAACACCTTTGCGTATCGACGCATGCCATTTGGGTTATGTAATGCTCCCGCAACTTTTCAAAGATGCATGGTTAGTATTTTCTCGGAATATGTTGGGAATTTATTGAAGTTTTCATGGATGACTTTACCGTGCATGGTGATTCCTTTGATAGCTGTTTGACTCATTTATCCCTTGTGCTTAAGAGATGCATTGATACTAACCTTGTCTTAAATTCTGAAAAATGTCATTTTATGGTGGAGCAAGGTATTGTACTTGGGCATGTGGTTTCCTCTAAAGGTATTGAGGTTGATAAAGCCAAAATTGACACTATTCAATCACTTCCCCACCCTACTAATGTTCGTGAAGTTCGCTCTTTCCTTGGTCATGCAGGTTTTTATAGGCGGTTTATCAAAGACTTTTCTAAGGTAGCTTCACCATTGTGCAAATTATTGCAAAAGAAGGTAGAATTCGATTTTGACTTAGCGTGTAAGGAGGCATTTGACAAACTAAAGGAGAAGTTAACGTTGGCCCCAATTATACAAGCTCCAAATTGGTCTCTTCCATTTGAGCTTATGTGTGATGCTAGTGACTACGCCGTTGGTGTCGTCTTGGGTCAACAAGTTGGGAGAGTGCTCTATGTGATCTAATATGCCTCTATGACTCTCAATGAGGCTCAGAAGAACTATTCTACAATCGAAAATGAGATGTTGGCGGTGGTATTTGCTTTAGAGAAGTTTAGGTCCTATCTACTTGGTACTAAAGTAGTGGTTTTCACCGATCATGCCGCTTTTAGATATTTGATGACAAAGAAAGAGGCTAAGCCACGACTTATCCGATGGGTATTATTACTAAGTGAATTTGACATAGAGGTGACGGACAAGAAAGGAGCTGAAAATGTGGTTGCGGACCACTGAAGTCGGTTAGTGACTAGAGAGAGACTTGAGGAGCCTATTCAAGGCACATTTCCCGTAGAAACACTCTTTGCCCTTACTACCGTTTCTCCTTGGTACGCTAACATTGTTAACTTTCTTGTTTCCAATGAGTTTCCTACAGGTTTTTCCCAATCCCAAAAGGAGAAGATACGGAGTGATGCCAAATACTATGTTTGGGATGCTCCTTACTTATGGAAGCATTGCTCGGATCAAGTGGTGAGGAGATGTGTTCCGGAAAATGAGATGAGCTATATTCTAACTTTTTGTCATTCCTATGCTTGTGGGGGACACTTTGGAGCTAAGAGGACCGCAAAGAAAGTGCTTGATTATGGCTTCTATTGGCCATGCTTGTTTCGGGATACCCATGGTTTTGTCAAAACTTGTGACAATTGTCAACGGAGTGGTAACATTTTTCGTCGTAATGAGATGCCTCAAACCCCTATGCTTTATTGTGAAATTTTTGATGTATGGGGTATAGATTTTATTGGTCCGTTTCCCATGTCTCATGGTTTCTTATGTTGGAGTAGGTGTCCTCCACAATAGTGCGCCACATAATAAATCTTATTATGGAATATAATTGGGATAATTAATGACTATATATATGATTAGTCAGTTGATTAACGTAAATCAATAACGGTTGGCTGACTAGAGTTGGACGTTATTGTCGTTTGACGGCGGTGATCAACTGATCCCTTTCGGTCACACCTAAAGGATGAAATCCAAATAGTAACTAATTATTTGTATACGATACAGTTAATTAGTACATTACATATATTCGATATGTACGAGAGTTAATTATTAGAAATTGAGTTAAGAACTCAAATTCGATTAAAATTATTTTTCAATTATGCGATAATTGACTAATAAATTTATATCTTATTTTAATACGATTAAATAAGATTTAACTTAGTAATTAATCATTAAATTACTAAATTAGTTGAGGGTTTGAGATAGAGGTAATTAGTTAATTATATTTACAAGGAGTTGTAAAATAAATTAACTAAGCATTGTGGGACCCATTATATAGTGATATAATGGTAAAATATTACTTAAAATGTTAAGTACATATTATTTATTTAATTGAGTCATATAATTGTTATATGATCAAATTAACACTTAATTATACAAGATAATTAACCATATGATCAATAAGTATTTGTGAGACAAATATCAAAAATCAAAATGGACCTAACTAGACCAATAGTGGCCGGTTATGATGTAGTTGCAAGGGTGATGATTTTGTTCTTATTTTTACTCTTTAGTTACTTATTGAAAGTGACATAACAAGTAGAAATAATCATCATATATACTACAACACTCCACACAAATGCATGTGAACAAATCAAGCAAAATAAGAGTCCTTTATGGACTAAAGTGACCGGCCAAATGGCTTTAAAAATGGGCAATTGTGTTCATTTTTCACTTACTTCATTTTTGTGCAATTGTCATACTTTTCTCTAAAACTCTTCTTCTCACTATAAACTCTCAAATACTAATATTTACTAAGTATTACTAGTGTAGTAATATAGTCATAATATTAGTAGAATAATATCTATCTTATTATCTAGTTAATAATAAGGGTAGATTATTTGGGTTAATCTTGGTGCAACTTAGAGGAGATCTTCTACTTTGGAGATAGTTTGTGTTCATCCATATTTATAGCTCAAGAACAACAAGAAGTAGTTCTTGTTGTGCCCTTATATTTTCCATATCAATGTGAGGAAATTTCTTCTCTTATATAAATGTCTTTATATTTGCATGCATGTTACATAGATCATTAAATACTAAATTAACAAGTAATTTAGCAACTAATTAGAGGAGTCTAATTAAGGTCTATGGACTTTCAATTGGTATCAGAGCTAGCTTGTAGCATGCATGTTCATTTTGGACATTTTTATTTAAGTTATAAGATAACTAATAAATCAAAGATTTTGAGTTAAAATACGATTCTGACAAAAAAAATTTGGTGCATGTATACCTACTGACCTCAAAATGTTTGTGGTCCAATTTCGTGATTTTAGGGATTAATTTGCTATTTAGTTTGATTTTTGGCGTTTAAACCGAGTTAACATGCATTTTATGAGTTAAAAGTTAACTAAAAATAGTTGCATGTTGATTCTGGCCATTAAATTTTAATATGATCTCACATGCATTTCTTACATATTGTATGTAAAATTTCGTGATTTTTACTCATGTATTGCATGTATATTGATTTTTATACGATAAAAGTCGATAATATGAGATTATAATGTTCATAAAATTGAAACGTCCCTTTCTGGTCTTGAAAATTTTTTGTACATTTTACATTCTGATGTTGATACTCTTGGTGAAATTTCATAATTTGTTTCACAGTTTTACTATATCTAATGATTTTATTTGATAAAACCATTAAATACAAAGCTATTTGTTCATAAAATTAATTTAAATTTTTTGAGCAAATGTTTTTTATTTTTCTAGTTCCTGGAATTGTTCCAGAATGTACAAAATTTTTGGTTTCAAATTTTATGATGTTTATATTTTATTTTGGTTTTATTTCATAATTGTTATGATTAAACCGTAATATTTAGCAAATGAAATCAAATCGATCTAATTAATGACCAAACAAAATTAGTAGTGACTAATTTTGAGTTCTAAACAGTTTAGTTAATTATTTTGAATTTAAATGCGATTTAAATGTTGATAGTGATTTTTAATGGTTAAAAATCAATAAATCCCGGAAGAAATCGAGCTACAATGAGCATGAATTGAACTTAGGACGATTTTGGCATGAATTTTGCAGGAATTTATTTTATTTATGTTTGAATGAATGAATGTCATTTATTTAATAATTTATGCAAATTTTGTACCTAGTATGGCCTAGTTAATTTTTTATCGTTATTACCCGTAATGTAAGGGAATAACGTTTTGGTTGTAATTTTATTGCGATCTCGTATCGCCGGTTTGTATAATTTAATAATTTTATTTTATAGAATAAATGTATAATAGGAATTTGTATATTTCTATATTTGTAATTATTTTTATGAAGACCGGTGACTCCTTCAAGACGGTGCCATTTTGGAAGGTGTTCCAAGTGAAGAGGCAAGGGACCAAGGAGTTGGTTTCCGAATTTGTAACTATCTAGTTAATTTTGATTAGCTAGGTGGCCATACTAGGATTTTATTGTTGCTTGGTTGGTTGCTTTATTTTTCGCTCATGCCAAAATCGTCACACATGCAATTTTATTTCTCGATTGTCAATTCAACGTTATTCACAATTCACCGACTTAGTTCGCTTATAGAGAATTAATAACAAAATTGACAAGACCTCTCACATAACTTAAAAATTGAGATTTAGCCTTACCAATTAGTAACACCTATGAACCCCGTGTTTATTAGGGCTACCACGCTCGTGGGTCCCTTTTTACCTCGGGTAAGTAGGGTGATGCGATCACAAGCCAAAATTGGATTGGACTCAACGAGATAAGCGTTATCTTGGGACTAGGAGATGGATTTAGTTGAAATCCGTCAACCAAGAGTTCTAAGTGTAGAATTAGTCAAGTATTGACTTACCATTTTTAGATAAAGGTAGCATGCGATGACTATTTTTGTCTAAATATGGGTCTTGGAATCACTTATATAATTTCGTGAGGGGTCATTATATGAGTGACTTGTTAAAATTGTTTTTACAAGTAAATTATATATAAGCAATGAATGTTTATTTTCCGTTGATATTTATTTTTATTCGCGCAATGACAATTATTTTTCTTCTATGAACTTATAAATCCGTTCAATCGTGGAAAAGGTTTCCATTATTTTATACGGTAGCATTTTGATTGCAATCTTCGTTTATACCACCGTAGCTAAAGACAAAATAAATTGTATCTTTTGATCCTCATATTCACCATTGCAAATGTCTCTTATGAAGAGTAAATGAATAAGTCACACTTAGTCAAAAGCGTTTTTGAATATTTTGTGACGCCTTCTTATAACAATGGTACATCAAATTTTTGCTCCAAAGAAAATATTTGTATTTTGGTATGTCGTCATTATACTCCTTATCGAGGCTTACCTCAAAAGAGGCCAAATTAGTTGGGATGACTAGGTTAATCGATTTATTTGAAATCGTGAACAACCAAATACCGTAATCACTTCATGAAAGGTTTATCCTTTTGAAGGTAAAACCATGAATGAAATGAAGAATAGTCTTCACAATAATACATACTTGTCTAAGTAGAGATTCATGAAAGTGAGTGGGAGCACTTAGAATGATGTTTATATTCTTAATTGTTAAGACGAGGTTCAAGAGTAGGTTGGCTTAACTTTGACACAAGGCAAGGGAAAAGGGCAAGACTATTTTGAATAGTAAAGTCAAAACCCAAGCAAGGTGTCGAACCCAACTTTTGACGATTCTATTTTACAGTGTAGGACACAAGAAAAGAATCTTCCCAAAGTTTTCTAAAGAGTTAGAAATAGGGTGTAATTTTTCACCCATAATATCTATATGATCGACATTTATTTTGCTAAATGCAAATATTTTTGGGTATTAGATATCCATTATGGTTTTCATCAATGTATTCAATGCATATAATAATGATTCGTGCGACGACTAACCATAATTAAATGTCGACCTACAAGGGAAATATAACTATTGTAGTTTTATTTCTATAGAGACATATAAAAGTTATAATGTGATCAATCTAGTTTTGGATTTAGAGGTATACTTTAATAAACGTTATTATGTACATAACCTCTAAATAAAGAATATAGTATCCACTTTGTGTACGACACAAGTGTTTCACTTTTGTGAATAGAACAAACGTTGTATCTTTTTATGCCTATACTTGGTCAATGGTTATCCCATACCAATCAAAGGTAATTATATTCTTGACCTAAACTAGTAATTACTTGTCATATAGATTGAAAAGGGCTCAAAATTGGTGACCTATGTCTAATCTTAATTCTGGATTGTGTAGCACATTAAGAGGCTAGTATTAACAACTATCCCTAACCCATCTGATTTTGAATCTTATGGTGTGTGTGAATCTTGTATTCAAGGCAAGATGATTCGTGCCCTTTTGTTGAAAAGGAAATCGAACTAGTAAATTATTGGCCCAATTACATAAGAATACGTGTGGTCCAATAACAAACACAACCAGAGATGGTAATGATTACTTCACTTGATTTACCGACGATTTAAGTAGATATTATGTTTGATTCTACTTAATGAGGTGCTATGAGAAATCTTTGAAAAGTTCAAAGAGCTTCAATGTGAAGTAGTTAATCACCAAGAGTATTAGACAAGGACTTACAAGTAAATCGTAAATGTAAATATCGAAGTATTGACTTTGATTTTCACCAAAAGTATTGTGAAATAGTTTCACGAGTTAACATTCTCTAACACACATTATGTGATAAGGTGTTGTTGCACAGAGATACAGAACCTTATACGATATGGTTTTGTCTTTGTCAAGTCAAAATGAGCCATTTGACTAACCTTGGGATCTTAATATTTTTGTCTGCTATTTCTTTTCCCACCATATTAAAACACATTTAAAACAGTCTGATTTCATTCCATATACGATATGGGTAGGTAGCGTACCTAATTTATAAGTTATTTGAATGAAACAAGTGCTCAATAATCCCACATTGACCACGAGAACAAAGCGTTTGTGACTCGTGATGCTGTCTTTCAATAAAAATACGATTATTTCTTGATAAGACAGAGTGGGAGAAAATGTTTCAAGAGCCACAAACTGAGCATATGGTTCGAAAAAAGTTTTCCTCATTGCTTGTTCAGTAGTTGTTTCTTCGGACCTAGGAGGTCAGGTGGAATTTTATCGCTCCTTTATAGTGATGAATTCTAATATGCGACTTATAAAAGACTGTTTTTAGTCCCAACTTCTTGATATGGCTTAGAGTCATACGATTCGTAATGGACTCCATGCATGATGGTCAGGTATGTGACCTGGTAAATTTTACTTGAATAAGTACGACCTCTTCAATGTAAATTGATTTTTAAGATCGAAATTTGCATGGATGAACATTAAAATGTTTTCAAAGATAACTTGGTAGGCAAAGAGTTTTTCACCAACCTTAATTCTTTAATCCATTCGAATATACTTAGCGATTACAGCATATCATAATAGTATGATGTCAATTGGACCTCAAGAACCACCTTCTCGAATACGATTCTAGAAGAGGTAGTATATTTTATATTCACCTGTGGGTTCGTAGATCCTAATTATCCTAAGTTAATTTGCAAGCTTAAGAGTATGTCTTAAGTAAGCACAAAAGAGTTGGAATTAGTGTGTCAATCATGTTGCAAAATATTTCTCGATACCTCGAGGAATTATGTTTATACATGAAGTTTAGTGGGAGTAATATGTTTTTCATCAGTCTTATATGTGGAGACATATTGATCATTTTAGATAATGAAAGATTTTGGAGAAAAAGAATACATCTTTTAGATATCTGGATTTATGGAGATAAATCTAAAAGGATATTAGCATTGAGTCAAAATTCTTATATTGATAAGATCTTTGACTAGTTCAAGAAAGTTGAACACATAATAATTGATTCCTTTTGCTTCCGCTGCGGGATCAATTATATACGCTGTGATGTATACTCAATCCGACATTTCGCATGCTTTGAGTATGACGAATCATTTGCAATCAAATCCAAGTGAGAGTCACTTGATAGCCATAAAGAACATCCTTAGTATTTGCGAAGGACTAAAAGATATGTTCCATGTGTTTGGAGTTTAAAATAAGTTGAGTATAAGGGTTACACAGACTTCAGTTTTCAAACTGATCAAAGTGATTTGAAATCACGAGCTGGCTGTGTTTTATAGAAGATTTATCTGTTGGAAGAGTTCCAAGCAGAAAAGATTATTGGAAAGGTTCCAAGTAGGAGTGACATTTTCAAATATAAATGTCATATATCCGCTGTAAGTGTTCCAGGATGTTTATCATTGCGGATTTAACAACGGAAATGGAGTACATTGCGTCATATGATGATGCATATGAAGGTAGCTTGGATTGGACTGTATTGGAGGGACTAGAAGTAGTTCCTGTAGTTGTATATCCTATCCCATGATACTGGTAAAACAGTGGGAGCTACATTTAGGCCAAGAGTCCTAAGTCTAGATTCAAACCTAGACACGTACTCAGAAAGTTTTATGTAATATGAGATTACGTAGACAAAGAAAAATAGCAATCAGAACGATGGGAAAGATGCAAGTATTGCTAATCCATTAGCCATGCTTTTTGCAGGCTGAACATGATAGTCATGTCATTTCAATGGGGATTGAAATATGTACCTGAATTGCTAAAGATTATAAGATATGAAATTATTGATAGCGTATCAATTTTTCCAAATATTTGATAATCGCATTCATTGTTAGAGTTTCATTAAAAACTCCATTATTTAGTTTGACTAAATTTTAATACTTTGTTTATCCGAATTGGTTGAAAGAAAGGTTGAACCCAATTCAAGTGAACAGGACGAACTTAGTATTTTGTCCCTAGTCACTCAATGAGGTGACGTCTCGAAATGACTAGATTGTAAGTCGATCGATGGTTGGTTCAGCACCATGGGGTCATGGAGATGACTGGTCGTTTACATAGACAGACTGTATGACACTCTGTCGGACAGTGACATTGTAGAGACCCTTAAATCAATTATTTGATGCCTGGTCGTGGCAGGGTCTTCTATCTTATTCCTATAAGTCGATTCTTTTGACTGGCGACCGTCTATCTGAGTCGGTGCAGTTTCCGATTGGTTTTGGTTGATGTTCTAGGTCGTGCCGTAAAAGGAGGCCGATGGACTTCTTCTGGATCATGGTGATCTGCATTATACAGAGTAGATGGATCAACGGGAATTGTCCACCCACGTTGGGTAAAAACATCTTTAGGCCACTCGAGGAGAAGTTACTGTAAATGCGTGGCCACGCTCGGAAAGAGATCTATGGTAGATTTTCCGGTCAGACAGTTACTCTCCCTATCGAGAAAACCACTCTAGATATTGTCAATCGCAAGTGCGACCTGGAAGACACCTTGCGTTGAGTGGGAGATGTGATAAAGAGACAAGAGAATCGGTGACGCACACTTGTGTCAGACAAGTGGGAGATTGTTGGAGTAGGTGTCCTCCACAAAAGTGCGCCACATAATAAATCTTATTATGGAATATAATTGGGATATTTATTGACTATATATATGATTAGTCAGTTGATTAACGTAAATCAATAACGGTTGGCTGACTAGAGTTTGACGTTATTGTCGTTTGACGGCGGTGATCAACTGATCCCTTTCGGTCACACCTAAAGGATGAAATCCAAATAGTAACTAATTATTTGTATACGATACAGTTAATTAGTACATTACATATATTCGATATGTACGAGAGTTAATTATTAGAAATTGAGTTAAGAACTCAAATTCGATTAAACTTATTTTTCAATTATGCGATAATTGACTAATAAATTTATATCTTATTTTAATACGATTAAATAAGATTTAACTTAGTAATTAATCATTAAATTACTAAATTAGTTGAGGTTTTGAGATAGAGGTAATTAGTTAATTATATTTACAAGGAGTTGTAAAATAAATTAACTAAGCATTGTGGGACCCATTATATATTGATATAATGGTAAAATATTACTTAAAATGTTAAGTACATATTATTTATTTAATTGAGTCATATAATTGTTATATGATCAAATTAACACTTAATTATACAAGATAATTAACCATATGATCAATAAGTATTTGTGAGACAAATATCAAAAATCAAAATGGACCTAACTAGACCAATAGTGGCCGGTTATGATGTAGTTACAAGGGTGATGATTTTGTTCTTATTTTTACTCTTTAGTTACTTATTGAAAGTGACATAACAAGTAGAAATAATCATCATATATACTACAACACTCCACACAAATGCATGTGAACAAATCAAGCAAAATAAGAGCCCTTTATGGACTAAAGTGACCGGCCAAATGGCTTTAAAAATGGGCAATTGTGTTCATTTTTCACTACTTGATTTTGTTCAATTGTCATACTTCTTTCTAAAATACTTCCTCTCACTAAAACTCTCTTATACTAATATTTACTAAGTATTACTAGTGTAGTAATATAATCATAATATTAGTAGTATAATATCTATCTTATTATCTAGTTAATAATAAGGGTAGATTATTTGGTATCATCTTGGTGCAACTTGAAGGAGGTCTTCCGCTTTGGAGATAGTTTGTGTTCATCCAAGTTTATAGCTCAAGAACAACAAGAAGCAGTTCTTGTTGTGCCCATATAATTTCCATATCAATGTGAGGAAATTTCTTCTTTTATATAAATGTCTTTATATTTGCATGCATGTTACATAGATCATCATAAACTAAATTAAAAAGTAATTTAGTAATTAATTAGAGGAGTCTAATTAAGTTCTATGGACTTTCATCTTATATGTACTTCTTGGCGTTGATTATGTATCGAAGTGGGTGGAAGCTAAACCCACTAGGACTAACAATGCTAAAGTTGTTGCAGATTTTCTCAGGTCTAACATCTTTTCTAGGTTTGGAATTCCAAGGGCAATGATAAGCGATAAGGGAACACACTTTTGCAATAGGACGGTAAAAGAAAGAAATATTGCGTCACTCACAAGGTATCTACCGCTTACCATCCTCAAACAAATGGCCAAGCCGAAGTGTCCAATAGAGAGGTGAACTCAATCTTGGAAAAGACGGTGAATCCGAGTCGGAAAGATTGGAGCTTGAGGTTGGATGATGCATTATGGGCATATAGAACGGCCTATAAAACTCCGATTGGTATGTCACCATACCGGTTGGTTTTTGGTAAATCTTGTCATCTTCCAATCGAGCTTGAGCACAAGACTTTTTGGGCGGTAAAAACTTTAAACATGAGAATGGATGAGTCGGGTGTGTACCGGAAGTTGCAATTGCAAGAGTTAGAGGAGATTAGAAAATAGTTGTATGAGAATGCGGCAATTTTCAAAGAGCGAACAAAGGCGTGGCATGATAAGATGCTTTCTAGGAAGACTTTTTCCGTTGGTCAAAAGGTTTTGCTTTACATCTCTCGTTGTCGCTTATTTCCAGGTAAGCTACGGTTAAGATGGGTTGGACCATTTATTGTCACTCAAGTATTTCCACATGGAGCGGTGGAGATTTGTAGTCCGTCTACGGAGAAGATTTTCAAAGTGAATTGACACCTTCTCAAACCATATTATGATGGATTTCAAAATGAAGTGGTCGAGGAAGTTAATTTTATCAACCCAATATATGAAGATTAAGCTTCTCATTCCCATGTCGAGCCACGACATTAACTAAGGCGCTTTACGGGAGACAACCCGATTTGCTTTTAATTATTTTTTTTTTTTTTTTTTTATGTAGTTTCTATTTGCTTATTATTAAATTAGTTTCCTTTAATCTAATTTGCTTGTAACATGTTTTGTAGGTAAAGAGAAAAAAAATCAAAACAAGAATTAGTTTCCTACCGAGACGCGGCTAGCAGCAACACGCGGCACCAGCCACCCCCTCGCGGCACAAGACGACCCCTCACGGCTTCCCCTCCTGATTTGACAGCTGCCCCACACAGCCGACACTGAAGCCAACACTCCCTTTTTCTTTGTTCTTCTTCAGGTCCACACAAAAACAAAGAAAACAAAAAGAAACAGCCGAGAAAAGAGGAGCAGCGATTTTCGAATAGACAGATTTCTATCCCTTTCCTCACACCAAATTAGTTCAAATCTTTGTTTTATCTTTCACACAATCAATTTCCATTGCTTTTCTGCAAGATTAGTAGCAATTTTCAAAATTTTCAAAGCCTAACAATAGGAATTTCGGAATTTTCGAAATTTTGAGTTGAAGTAGTCGATTTGGGTCAATTTTCAGCAATAAGGAGATTACATTATCATTACTCATCCTCAAGGGCCATATTTCTCATCTTTTGGGTAAAAATTTCATACTTTGTCTCTTCCTTTTAATTTTATGCTTGAATTTTCATTCTACCTTTAATTTAAAGGAATTATTATTGTTTCTTGAGTTTTGTTGGTGTTTTATTGATCTTGTGAATGAATTTGTTGAAGTTGTTCCTTGTTGAGGGAGATTTGGAGTTGTAAGTGAGCTTTGTTGTTCTTGTGCACTTGGAATTTTTCCTTGTTGTGGCTTGTTGACATTGTCGGGATGAGAACCAATAAACGAGCCACCACCGTTTCTACCTCACAACCACCCAGCAAAACACAAAAATTTAACCACACTACTTCAAAAACAACCACCATTATTCCTAGACGAATACCCATTCCAAAACCCGATTCTTTAATACTTACGCAAGGCAAAATTTGGGATGACTTACATGAACGTCATACGACGGAAACCTGATTCCTTTGTCATGACACACTAGAAAAATTGGGTATGTTTGATGTGGTGAAGTCTTTGTTGACACGTGTTGGGTTGGAGAATTTCATGGCTAAGGGAGCTCACACTTATCAGAGGTACACTTTAGAGTTCTTATCCACCTTAACATTGTCGGGAGAGTCCAATAAAACTCCTAAAATCACCTTCCGTTTGAAAGGAAAGCCTCATTCTTTGACTTATGCGGGGTTTAGAAAAGCTTTTGGTATTAACGAGATGAGTAAGGAGAAGTATGTGGGTCTTAATAAGGATACTAGTCCAACATGGTGGAAGGATTTAACGGGGTTGGATACACGTGGGAAACAAGGTGAAATAATGATACGAGTACATATACGGGTCATTGGAGGGACGGGTTCAATGCAAGTCGGAGATCAGTTTAAGGCATTCCGATGATTATTTTGGGGTTGGCTAAATGAATCTCGGAATGATTCAATGTATCTCGAGCTTTCATTGAATACGGAGACATTGAAGCCAAGCAAGCCTGATGCAACGGTGTAATTGACTGAGTCGTAGCTATCATTTACAAAGAAAGCCTCAAGCAACGGTCTTCTGCACTGTTTAATGCTACCATGAAGCTGATCAAGTTTTGATGTAACAGTCATGTTGACTGTTTAATTGCTGTCATTTTAATTCCTGTTTTATTGTCATTTAAGTCTTGAATTTTATGTCCAATAATGTAGCTTTTAGAAAGTCATAAGTAGGAGTTAATTGTAGTCATAAAACTTGTGTTAATTGCTTGTTTATGGCTGCATAGGATTCAGTTTTTATAGCTGTTATAGGGCTGCCATAATAGGTATGTTTAGCCTAATTAAGAGCCTCTTTAAGAGCCTTAATTAGGTTGTTTATTGCCTGGTTTGACCAGCCATAGTAGGCGTGTGATAATGCCTATTTAAGGCCTTGTTTTGTAACATAAGAGAACACACAAGATTTTGAATAAGAAAAAGAATTTCCTGTTTGCAAATTAACGTTATTAATTTTGAGAACATGAGTGTTTGAGCGAGTTCAATCACAGCTTGAGAGTTGGGACGCGTATTCCAAAACTTGAGAATGAATCATTCGACGCGTATTGAGTGATTTTCCATTGTTAGTGCTATAGGTCTAGCGTTGACAAATATCCCGGTTACAAATCATGTCCTTTTTCGCTGCTCAATCGCATCATATGGTATCAGAGCTATAGCACTAACAATGGGAAATCACTCAATACGCGTCGAATGATTCGTTCTCAAGTTTTGGAATACGCGTCCCAACTCTCAAGCTGTGATTGAACTCGCTCAAACACTCATGTTCTCAAAATTAACAACGTTAATTTGCAAACAGGAAATTCTTTTTCTTATTCAAAATCTTGTGTGTTCTCTTATGTTACAAAACAAGGCCTTAAATAGGCATTATCACACGCCTACTATGGCTGGTCAAACCAGGCAATAAACAACCTAATTAAGGCTCTTAAAGAGGCTCTTAATTAGGCTAAACATACCTATTATGGCAGCCCTATAACAGCTATAAAAACTGAATCCTATGCAGCCATAAACAAGCAATTAACACTAGTTTTATGACTACAATTAACTCCTACTTATGACTTTCTAAAAGCTACATTATTGGACATAAAATTCAAGACTTAAATGACAATAAAACAGGAATTAAAATGACAGCAATTAAACAGTCAACATGACTGTTACATCAAAACTTGATCAGCTTCATGGTAGCATTAAACAGTGCAGAAGACCGTTGCTTGAGGCTTTCTTTGTAAATGATAGCTACGACTCAGTCAATTACACCGTTGCATCAGGCTTGCTTGGCTTCAATGGCTCCGTATTCAATGAAAGCTCGAGATACATTGAATCATTCCGAGATTCATTTAGCCAACCCCAAAATAATCATCGGAATGCCTTAAACTGATCTCCGACTTGCATTGAACCCGTCCCTCCAATGACCCGTATATGTACTCGTATCAAATAAGCTCTTATATTACTCACCCTTGTCTTCGAGTTGCCCACCGCGTTGTAGCTAATACATTCCTTTGCAAAGGGGAACCCACTAAACTTCCTCGTGTTCAATTTGGTTTATTTGTGGGCTATGACTCCGGACGGTGTGGGTGTACCGGATTGGGTTGATATCTTTGTGAACAAGGATTGGTGGTGGTGGTTCGGTGACCTTGATAATGCAACATTTGAAGGTCGATGTGGAGGAAGATGAGATACCCTTGATGGATAGCTACCTTTTGAATGTCCCGTATTTGATACAATGTCATGTTCTACGGGCTCGTAGTGTAGAAGGGACATACTTTTTTTGTTGGGGCTCCGATAATGATACTTATTTGAAGTTGCCTCGGCCGGAGGATGATCCTTTGTCTTATGGAGAGGTGACTGAAGATTTTCGTGTCGATCCCGATCCCGACCTTGATGATACCGAGAGTGAGGAGGAGGATGCGTATGATGAGATGAGGTACATGAGCCTAATGGTGATAGGATGAGTGTTGATACTACGACACGACGGTCCATTGCTACTACTCCCGTGGCTACTTATGATCAAGTTTGGATGAAAGAGATTGATACTTGGAGGAAGGAGGTGGATGCTAGGCAAGTTAGGACCGATGATAAGCTCGCCTCACTTTCTACTATGAGTTTGGAGACAAATGAGCTTGTTCGGTCTTTGAATAGTAAGTGGGATGAATTAGCCAAATCACGAGAACCCAGGGAGGAGGATCATGCCTCTAAGAGCGATGGTACTGGAGCTCCTTCCGGTCATTGAGGTACTTTGCTATGTTTTCTTTCCCTTTTCCATGTCTTCAATTTTGTTGTTCCTCACATTGACGGCAATGTGAAGATTAAGCGTGGGAGAGGGAATTCTTCTTGTATATATTTTATTTAGTTTTAGTTAAAAAAAAGAATAACAAAAAAAACCCGGCTAGGTGAAAACTCGCTAGGGCGGGCGCCTAGGCAAAGTTGGGTAAATGGCCGAGGACGGAGTGAAAAACCGAAAGGTCACTACGGGTAAAATGAAGAATTGAGATGCGTGCCATGAGAGTAGTGTAAGGAATAAAAGCTAGATCGAAAACCCGCAAGGGCGGGCGATCTAGGCAAAATGAGGGAATAGAAAAAAAAAGAGTTACTTGATTACTTGATCTACCTTAGAGTTGGCGACATAAGGAGGTTTGAAGGGTGGTTTGGGATTTAATTATTTGAAGTAATAAGGGGGGTTAGGTGGTGAAGTGTGATGAGTTAAAATACATTGTGTCTTTGTATTTTGATTTGTCGTTTGGCTTAGATGTTGTTTCGTTGGGAACTTGGGTCACATGGTCGTTATTTTGGATTTGCGTGTGCATTTGGTTGACACCATGTACCTACTCGGAGGGATTGAGTATTGAGAGATGGTTGGAGTAGTAGTGATTAGTTGTGGTGTTTAGTGTTGGAGCAAGCTACTCACGTTTACCTATATAGACCTTGGTGTAGGTTCTCTTTGACTTATCCTAGAGTTGTACTCGAGGACGAGTAAAGGTCTAAGCGTGGGAGAGTTTGATTAGTCTAGTTTAGTAGGGGTTAATAAGGTTATTTTGATGATTAAATGATGGGTTAAGAAGCATACTTGAGGATTTTAGTGCTTATGACTTGAGTGTTGGTTTTGTAATGGACTTGCGTGTTTTAATGGGGTAATTGGATTGATTTCTTGCAATAAGTGGAGAAGGGCTTCTTTAGAGGTTTTTATTGGGCTAAGGAAGTCATGAGAGTGTTGATTTTGAAGCAAGTCAAGGCCCAAAGATGAAGGTCAAAACACGAAAACACGTGAAGAAGAGGAAGAGTCACTCAAAAGAGCAGCGGGGCGCGACAAATATGCCTGTTTCACTAGCCGCGTAGCGCGGCAAAAAGCCGCAGGGCGTGGCTCAGCATTGGATTCCGACGAGTACTCTAATTCTTCTTTAATTCGACAATTATGCTCATACTTTATGAGGATTTATGAGGGTTTAATTGGCTTTAATAAGATGCTCTTTGAAGACCTATAAAAGAAGGGGTTGTTGATCAAATTAGATATATCTTCTTCCATCTTTTAATCAGCATAATACATAGAAAATACTTTCAATTTCTAGTTTGTTTTAGTTATTTTGTATGGAAGGCTATGTTCTACATCTTGGAACAAGTTCTTGAAGCCAAGTTAGTTTGAATTGTAAGACTCTTATTCTATTTCTATTTCATTATTAGAGTATCAAATTTAGTTTGCATTATTGTTGGTTTGTAATTATGCACCTAGAATGATCAACTAGTTGTTAGTAGTTAGTTTAACCATTGCTAGATTAGATGAATGAATCTTTTGTTTGTTTATATATTCCATTGTAGCAATTATAATTCATCAATTCGTATGCTTTTCATCATCGTTGAGTTATAAAAGACTAAATTTGTATGAACCGAAGTGAAGCAACACTTGTTTTCTTCATTCGTTTATCTTTGCTAAATTCCATCGCTTTAATCTACAATCTCGATACAATTGAGCGCTTGACTAAATTGACGATATTGTAAGGAATATTTGTTTACGCTTGAAACTAATAATCATTCATAAGTGGAATTAGAGGTTAACAACTTCATAGTAAAGTATTCAATATTGAAATAGAGTAGAAGAGTCAATGATCAATTCATAACTTATTAGTGGAAATTACTTGGTCCAAGAATCATTCTCATATTTTCTACATTTTCAATTATTTATATTGTCTTTATTTTTCATTTCATTTTTGTTTTAGTAAACTTAGAATATCAACATATCAAAACCCCCCTTTAGTTACTTCCTTTTGCACACATTTAATAAACAAAACACCTTCTTTGTCGGATCGATCTCTACTTACACTTACTATTAGTTTGTGTTTGTAGTAGTTAAAAATACTAATTTGGAGACTCACGACAAGTCTAGCCACCGAGTACCCAAAATCCGGCAGTCCGGCCAACGCCAAAGGCGGAAAAAGAGATCTATAGTCGAAAATCAAGCTAGTACGCTACATGCAAAGACTCCAACTCGCAAGGATACAACATTTGACGGCCGGGTCGATCAACGCATTGCGTTCACCTTCCAACAACGTCGTCATATCCCCACTAAAACATGCATACAAGCATCAATGATACACCCCATCGCTCCGACATTCCTGTCTAACGAGGATAGGGTGTAGCCACGAAATGAGAGTCCATAGAACTCAACAAGTAGTGCTCAAATCAAATACATAAGGTAGAACTGACTCAAGAGGGGGCATATCAAAACCGTCACAAAACATGTGATATAAGCATGTGAGATATCATACATTCTAAACATGAATATTTAATGTTATTACGTAAGTTTATAAGATAAAAAAACCATACAAATTATTACATGTGAGGAAATAGGGAAAAGAAATGAGAACGAGCTACATGGGGTGCCAGCCGGTTAGGGCCACCAGCCGCTGGCTACCCGACTGGCACTACAGCAACATCAAACACACAATAAAATACAGGAGATCCCCAGCCGGTGGGTGTGACCGGACGCCGGCTACTCGACTGGGTCACAAGCCAAATGAGAGAAAAGAAGAAAAATGGGGAATGGGGAATTCCAGCCGGTCCGTCGGCTGCCGGGTGGTCGGCTGGTACTCGCATGTTATCAAAAATCCAACAGTTTCACAAGGGGTTCCCAGCCAGTCAGCTGACCGACGGCCGGTCGGCCGGCAGCCAGTCGGTAGGCTGGGACTTACACATTATCAAAATCCTCAAAACAACAATTTCACATCAGACGTGTTGCCAGCCGGCCGACCGGCTGTGGCTACAAAACACACGAATTAAACAACAACAACCAACTCAAATTCAATGGTTACTCATCAAATTCCAACAACATTAACCAACATCAAACCACATTAAAAGCATATTAATCATCACCAATCATTGGGTAAACATCAATTAAAGCAAACCCAAACACATTTATTGCCCAACAGAAGTTCCAACATGTTTAAAGAGCATATTTAACCACTTAAATGCAACTTCACATAGGATTAGTGAAAGAAAACATGGAAGATGGAATTCACACATATGAATGAGGAGCAACCATGTTTCCTCATGAAATTAAAGCAAAGATTGTATCTTTTCCAACTAAAACTACAATCAAATCATTAAAAACGTAAATTAATATTGAGTAACCCATCACCGTTACCTCGATTAGCACTTCAAATCCTCGATTCCCAAGCTAATCATCAACCAATATGAACTCCTTGACCTAAAATCTTCAAAATATTTCTTTCCCAATAATCAAAGTGACAAGAACCCAAAGCCGAAATATGGTGAAAGATGGTCTAAAAATGAAGTTAAAAGTTTCGAACTTTTATTGGCTTGAAAAAAAACGGTGAGAGGATTCCAAAACATTAAACAGAATCGAAATACGTTAAGAAACGAGGAAGTTATGCCCGTCTTAAGTTTAGATCTAGAAAATGGGTTTTATAAAAAGTTGGAGGAAATGAATATTTTATGTTATGAAAAGGAAGAGGAAGATGAGAGGAGAAAATTTATATAAAAATAGTCAAGTTTCGTTGAGTGACGGAGAAATGACATCCGTCTTAAGATTATAAAGTGATGGAGTTTTAATGGTGTTTGGTCTTTTAGGAAGATGAAGAAGAAGAGTAATGTTGCTGAAAAAAATAAGGGGGAAGGTGAAGTGATAAATGTGTGTGTTTTAAGAAGATGGATAATAGAAGGCCCAAATTTCATATTGGGTCAACGCACTTGGATTTTCGTGTAGAATCCGATTATGAACTCATAATAGACTGAAATGCGACGGTTTCTACCCAGCTAAACTAAATTTTATTTAACATTAATCTAAAGCCACAAAATCATAAATTATCGACTTAAAACAATTTAACTAATAAAAGTAAAAGACGAATTTATAAAATTTACGACTTTAGTAAACTATTCATTATTTTAAAATCTGGGGTGTTACAATCATCCCTGTAACACCCGGAAATGTACCCTATTTTTCTAGTAGAAATATTTTACGAAATCTTTTCAGCGAATTTAAGTTTTAAATTAGCTTTTTATGTTTCGAGTCGAAGTTAGAATTTCCGAGTTCGTATTTGGAATTGCTGTGGGATTCCATGAAAATCCCGTTTTAAGGCGAGTTTGACTTTTCTGTGACTTTTGAAACGTCTTTGACTTTTCTTGAATTTTAAGTCGTCTTTGACTTTTCTTGAATTTTAAGTCGTCTTTGACTTTCTTGACTTTTGAGCCGCCTTTGACTTTCGTTGACTTTCCGACTCACCCTACATATACTCCCTCAAACCCTAAACCTAATTCATTTCCTCACAATTCATTTCTTCTTCTTCCTCTCCTTAAACACCAAAAACCTTGCCTCCATTTTCAATCCGTCTTTGAATCGCCGTATCTTCTTCGTTTCTTGTTGAAATTCTCGTAAGTTCGTCTTATCCTTCCCCTCTTACCTTCCTCTATCCGTTTTGATATTAAAATCATCGTCTTTCTCGCTTTTTAAAGTATCCGTCTTTCTCAAGGTGAATGATATTCATCTTTTATTATCTAATGGTTTGTAGGTGGAGACTAGGAAAGCTTAGTAACCGTTTAAAGACGCGTAAAGGTAACGGTGAAGGGTTACTCGGTATCATTTACGTATTTTACATGATTTCTATGTTAGAATTCGTATTTAGAATACGATTAGAAAGCTTAGGAATTGTATTATTAATAATGATTGTTGTTAGTTGAGGACTTTTGATGGTGATTAGTGATTGTTGATAGTTGTTAGAAGTAAATTATGAAAATTGAAAATGTTTGAATATATGTTGAAGGCTCACGGGTGATTTGGTAACACATCTCACGGTCGTGAAATACAAGTCACGGTCGTGACTTGTGCAGTTTCACTGCACTGACCCTTTTTGGTAGAATGATCATATCTCCTTCGTTACTTGCTTGTTGTGGGCTTGTGACCACTCGTTGGAACCGTAAGAGGATAAGCTATCACCTCGACTTGGAATTTCTGCATTCCCATATCTAGAACTCTAGTTATGACCGTTTGAAGTGGACCCTCGTTTTCCTTGGTTTCCAAACAACGTTGTTTTGGAGAGGTTATCTATGTTTTTATTTATTATGCATCATAAACTTGTTCTAATGCTTATGTATCATGTATTGACTCATGTTTATCATATTTAAACTTATATGATTCCCTATTCTCATGTTTTGTGACGGTTTTTGGTATGTTCCCACTTTGAGTCGGTTTTTACAAATGTATGATTTGAGCACTAATGATTTGTGTGGTATGAACTCTCATTTCCCGGCTACACCCTTATACTCGTTAGACTGAAATGTCGGAGCGATGGGGTGTATCCTTGATGCTTGTATGCATGTTTAGTGGGGATATGACGACGTTGTTAGGAGGCGAACGCAATGCGTTGGTCGACCCGACCGTCAAATGTTGTATACCTGCGAGGTGGTGTTATTGCATGTAGCGTACTAGCTTGACTTTTGACTATAGATCTCTTTCCGCCTCTTTTGTGAAGGTTGACCGAATTTGGGGGGGTACTCGGCCGTCTATGATGACTGAGTCTGGGTGGAACGTTACCACATGTCGATCGGAACACGTCTTATTCGGAGAGTCTGCCAGGTTTAGTATGGATGTGGAACAGTTTACCACATGTCGAATCGGAACATGTCTTATTCCGAGAGTCTGGCCAGATTTAGACTAGGATCGTATTATTATCGTCGTCCTACCGAGAGGATTAGAGTCGTGTGTGTACGAAACGTCTTATCGTACATGGTTCCGGGAAACGTCTTATCCCGTGAACTTATTTGTCTAGGTCATGAGTATACGAAACGTCTTATCGTATACGGTTCAGGGAAACGTCTTATCCTGTGGACTTCCATTGGCTTGTCTTGCTATTGTACACGATGCTGGTGCGTTTCATTTACCGTGAGAGATGTCGTCAATATATTGGTATGGTTGGATGAATGATTATATGATTGATCATTGAATGACTTGGTATGGTTTGTTTGTCGAGTCTCAATCTTATCAAGTATATGCCGCTAACGGTGAGATGTAAGCCCTAGTGAGTATATAGTTGCCTAAGGGTGTCTTTCCCGAGTCTTTGAATAAAATGATGGTTTCGGAATTGATTTCCACATGATCTTTTCATTATATATTGTATTGCCTATCTTTTCTTATCGTAACTCACATGTATATCTATATATGCATGCTCTACTTTTGTATTTCCTTATATGTACGTTAAAGGTGATATGTCTGGGAGAACCCGGAGTTACTCCCCACTGACTGTGGCGTTCAGGTTTTTCATGAATGAACAGGTTGCTTGCATGGATTGACTTTTTGGATATGATGTTTTGGGGTTCGGGTGTGAGCTAGCGGGCGTTGTCCCTGGAAGATTAACCTCTAGACTATTTTAGCTTATTTGCTAAACACTTGTTCTTTGTTAACATTTTGAGAGACTCCGTCTCTTTGTTATTTTTCCGCACTTAGTTGTAATATTTTGACACTCCTCGTTTTATTTAACTTGCATGTATAAAAGGTTTTAAAAACTACCTATTTCCGCAATATAATTCACATGCTTGTTTGTTTATTATTTCCGCATTCGCGAGGGTTGTCACAGTTGGTATCAGAGCTTTATCGCTCCCGACGCACACACGTGAACCCTAAACTTAAATTATTTGACCTTGAAATAATAAATGAGAGATGGGTAGACTTAAGGACCTAAGGTGGTAGGCTTTGGTGTGCTTGATGTTTGTTATGTTCTAACTTGGTTGTTGATTGTGTTGAGTGATGTTATGTTTGTTTGTATCTACCGTCTTAAGGTGGATCTTTGTGTTACCTAGAAGAAGTATACTCTACCGAAAATTTGAAGATTTACAAGCCTAATTGAAGTGTATTTCTTCTTCATCTATGAATTCTCTCGTCCTTTTTGTTTTATGCTCTCTTCCTTCTATCTAAATGCTTCTTCATCATCTAACTTCTTTTCCCCTTGGAAATTACTCTTGTTACTTTCCTCCTCTTTATCAATTTGTACCATCAACTTCCTTATGTGACCTTTTGTGGACTCCATACCCATTTGTTTGTGGTATATTATACTTGGTCGGAAGAACTTTGATTTTTGTGGAATATTAGTGATTGTTAGAATGATTTTGTGAATTGAGGAAAATGGTGTAGATCTAAATTCACCCTATATTGATGATTGGTTGTAACTCTAAGGAAAGGTAGTAAGATAAGTTTGATGATTTTAATGCTTGATGCTTGTCATGACTTGTGTGTAAATAGTTCATGATATTTGATGGTGTAAGGTTGAATGAGTTGGCTAGGACTTCTTAACCCATTAGTAGTTTAGTCTTTTGGACTTTGAAGTTTTGTATTGTTTTAAAGACCATGCTTATGATATGTCTAATTGGTGTAAATGAGAAGCTTTAAATGATATCTTGAGGTGCAAAATACTTTTGAGGTTAAGCGACTTCTTGTGCATGGCTTCCTATTGTGTGTTTGTGAGTATAGGCTTGGTGGAAAAGCATTTGGCTATGGTTCTTGGATTTAAAGATATGATCTTATCTTATGGTATCGGAGACTCGTTTGGAGTAGTAAGGTTTCGTACTAAGTTGAACCATATTACTTGAGGATTATAGATATGAGAGAGATTCGATGATGTGATCTAGGATGGAAATACCTTGGGATGTTAATGATGATGTTTGGCTTGATGTTGTACTTTGATAATAATGAACTCGTGGGCTATAGACTTGAAAATGACCGAGTATAAGAGAGTATTTGTTAGTCCTTCAATTAAAGAAACCTTGAGGTTGTGTTGAATATTTGAACTAAAGGAATGTTATTATACTTGAGTTACAATTCCGCAATTGGGAATCCGGGTGATATGAAAGGATGGATGAATTGGGTTGGAGTCGAATTATCAAATCTAGGTGTACCTTACTTTGATGATTGCTCGTGGTATGATGGTCCCTTGTAAGAGGCTTTTGTAAAGGAATAATTAAGTGGTTTTATTATCGCATTAAGTTCGAAAGGAGAAATTTTGTGGATTAAACCTTAAACCATTACCCGTGCCATTGTTCCTTTTCATTTCCATTCTTGAATGTTTTTGTCAAGAGTGATCTTTAAGAAATTACAAGCTCGTACTTTCTTTCTTACTCCGATATCTTCATAACTCTACTATCTGCTTTGTCTCTTCCTTGACCTCGTTATTTTCAGCGCTCCTCTCTTGTAATCTCGTGCCTTATTTATTCTCGTGTTCTCTTTGAGATTCCGTACCGTTTTCTATCTCGTTGCTCCTTCATCTTTTCTCTAGTGGATTGGATATTCCGTTTGTAAGGCTCAGAGAATAAGCGTGATGTAATTTGGGATTCTTTAGTTAGAATATGTGTCCTTGGATTGAGCAAATTTCATGCTGTATTTCATCGTGGGAAATATGACTTAAGCTCTAGGATGAATCCTAATAGTGATAATGTATCCTCTCTTAGTAGTTCTAGATTTGGACATTGGTATTGTAGTGTTATTTTGAGAATTGAGTTGATCATGATAATAGTTTGTTGATGTTGAGTAGTATAGCGGTTGCTTGGGATATCATTTGAGAATTTGATGTCTCTAATTGGTGGATTGTAAAAGAGACTTTGCTTTGGTAATTAAGTCTGGTCACCATATTTTGAGGACTATTTTCATAAGTGAAGATCGATGCATTTTGAGTTATAGTTGAGCTGGATGATTTGAATAGTTGTATCATCGCCATGTCCTTGGCCATATAGGACTTGGAATTTGTAATTGATCTCTCTTGAGGTTTTGATGGTTTGTAAAAGAGAAATTTCTTTAAGTTTAGGATATTAAGCCTTGAAGTACTTTGAATCGAAGAATTGGAATGGTGAGCCCATTCATCTTATGATTGGTGGTAATTATGCTTTTCTAGATATAATTATTTATGCTTGTGGATTCGAGTGTAATAATTGACTGGACTAGGGATGTTCGAATACATTTAGGAATCTTTCATGTGGGTTATTTAATTGTGGATTTTCCCTTGTCGATAGACCTTAGTTAATGCTAGTTGGATAATGGATATTCGGGTTCGTAGTTTGACCTGATGATTGTTAAGGATTTTGTAGAATCTAATGATTGAAGCGGTTAAGGTATGACCGAGATGAGTTACATTCTTTTGAGGACTAGCTTATTAACGATGTTTGTGATGTTAATTGGATAAGCCCTTAGAATGATGTGGCTATAATTTGGGTTTGGCGAAAATGCCCGAGAAATTGACTATGATGACTTTTGTAATTGAGTGGAGTGTTTGGTTCTTAGGCTTTCTTCCCCTTTTGAGCAATTGCTTTGTCGTTCATTTCTCCCTTTGCCTTTCAAATTGACGCTTATTCAATTTGTTATTCTTTGGACATTGTCCTTCTTTCCGCTATTACTCGTTTCGATAAGCCTTCTTGTTTCTTTTTACTCGTTGTGTTTATCTTTTATTACCATGATTGTGAGTTTGATGTTCAAATTACTTTTATGTGTGTGAAATGTTTGGTTGTCTTGAGTGTACGAATTTAGAAAATTTTCAAATTTTCACGATGGATTTCACATTTATCCTTTTAAAAGAGTTTTAGAAATGAAATTTCTACTTTCATTTTTCGAAAATGGATTTAGGTTGCTCTTATACTGGATTTTGCGTTTGGTTGGATGCTAGAACTTGTTATTGGAGACGTCTAATGACTGGTTCTGCACTTATCAACGTATGATTTAATTTAATCTTGTCTTTACTTTGGAATGCTGGTGTTCTTGTGTGCACGACAAGAACAATTTCGTTCCACAGAAAAAGAGAGTTACTTTCGAAAACTTTTCCTATACCTTTTTGGAAAATGTCATGCTTTTGAAATACATTTCCGTGAAAATGTTTTGAATACCAATTTGGAGAAAACGAATTGGTCCTTATAACTTTTCTTTTCTACTCTCAAGTTTCGAGGACGAAACTTTTTAAAAGGAGGGGTGATTGTAACACCCGGAAATGTACCCTATTTTTTCTAGTAGAAATATTTTACGAAATCTTTTCAGCGAATTTAAGTTTTAAATTAGCTTTTTATGTTTCGAGTCGAATTTAGAATTTCCGAGTTCGTATTTGGAATTTCTGTGAGATTCCATGAAAATCCCGTTTTAAGGCGAGTTTGACTTTTCTTGACTTTTGAGTCGGGTTTGACTTTTCTTGACTTTTAAGTCGAGTTTGACTTTTCTTGAATTTTAAGTCGTCTTTGACTTTTCTTGAATTTTAAGTCGTTTTTGACTTTTCTTGAATTTTAAGTCGTCTTTGACTTTCTTGACTTTTGAGCCGCCTTTGACTTTCGTTGACTTTCCGATTCACCCTACATATACTCCCTCAAACCCTAAACCTAATTCATTTCCACACAACTCAATCTTCTTCTTCCTCTCCTTAAACACCAAAAACTTTGCCTCCATTTTCAATCCGTCTTTGAATCGCCGTATCTTCTTCGTTTCTTGTTGAAATTCTCGTAAGTTCGTCTTATCCTTCCCCTCTTACCTTCCTCTATCCGTTTTGATATTAAAATCATCGTCTTTCTCGCTTTTTAAATTATCCGTCTTTCTCAAGGTGAATGATATTCATCTTTTATTATCTAATGGTTTGTAGGTGGAGACTAGGAAAGCTTAGTAACCGTTTAAAGACGCGTAAAGGTAACGGTGAAGGGTTACTCGGTATCATTTACGTGTTTTACATGATTTCTATGTTAGAATTCGTATTTAGAATACGATTAGAAAGCTTAGGAATTGTATTATTAATAATGATTGTTGTTAGTTGAGGACTTTTGATGATGATTAGTGATTGTTGATAGTTATTAGAAGTAAATTATGAAAATTGAAAATGTTTGAATATATGTTGAAGGCTCACGGGTGATTTGGTAACACATCTCACGGTCGTGAAATACAAGTCACGGTCGTGACTTGCGCAGTTTCACTGCACTGACCCTTTTTGGTAGAATGATCATATCTCCTTCGTTACTTGCTTGTTTGGGGCTTGTGACCATTCGTTGGAACCGTAAGAGGATAAGCTATCACCTCGACTTGGAATTTCTGCATTCCCATATCTAGAACTCTAGTTATGACAGTTTGAAGTGAACCCTTGTTTAAGTTAGTTTCCAAACTTGTTGTTTTGGAGAGTTATCTATGTTTCTTATTTATTATGCTTCTTAAACTTGGTCTAATGCTTGGGTATCATGTATTGATTCATGTTTTGGATATATGATATTTTCATTCGCATGTATCACATGTTTTGTGACGGTTTTTGCTATGTCCCACTTTGAGTCGGTTTTTACAAATGTATGATTTGAGCACTAATGATTTGTGCTTTGAACTCTCATTTCCCGGCTACACCCTTATACTCGTTAGACTGGAATGTCGGAGCGATGGGGTGTATCCTTGATGCTTGTATGCATGTTTAGTGGGGATATGACGACGTTGTTAGGAGGCGAACGCAATGCGTTGGTCGACCCGACCGTCAAATGTTGTATACTTGCGAGGTGGTGTTATTGCATGTAGCGTACTAGCTTGACTTTTGACTATAGATCTCTTTCCGCCTCTTTCGTGTGGTTTAGCCGAATTTGGGGTACTCGACGTCTTTGTATGATCGAGTCTTGGATGTGGAACGTCTTACCACATGTCGAATCGGAACACGTCTTATTCCGAGAGTCTGGCTAGGTTTAGTATTGGATGTGGAACGTCTTACCACATGTCAAATCGGAACATGTCTTATTCCGAGAGTCTGGCCAGGTTTAGACTAGGACCGTATTATTATCGTCGTCCTACCGAGAGGATTAGAGTCTTGTGTGTACGAAACGTCTTATCGTACATGATTCCAGGAAACGTCTTATCCTGTGAACTTGTTTTGTCTAGGTCATGAGTATACGAAACGTCTTATCGTATACGGTTCCGGAAAACGTCTTATTCCGTGAGCTTACATTGGCTTGTCTTGCTATTGTACACGATGCTAGTGCGTTTCATTTACCGTGAGAGATGTCGTCAATATATTGGTATGGTTGGATGAATGATTATATGATTGATCATTGAATGACTTGGTATGGTTTGTTTGTCGATTCTCAATCTTATCAAGTATATGCCGCTAACGGTGAGATGTAAGCCCTAGTGAGTATATAGTTGCCTAAGGGTGTCTTTCCCGAGTCTTTGAATAACATGATGGTTTCGGAATTGATTTCCACATGATCTTTTCATTATATATTGTATTGCCTATCTTTTGTTATCGTAACTCACATGTATATCTATATATGCATGCTCTACTTTTGTATTTTCTTATATGTACGTTAAAGGTGATATGGCTGGGAGAACCCGGAGTTACTCCCCACTGACTGTGGCGTTCATGTTTTTCATGAATGAACAGGTTGCTTGCATGGATTAACTTTTTGGATATGATATTTTGGGGTTCGGGTGTGAGCTAGCGGGCGTTGTCCCTGGAATATTAACCTCTAAGACGATTTTAGCTTATTTGTGCTAAACACTTGTTCTTTGTTAACATTTTGAAGATTCCGTCTCTTGTTATTTTCCGCACTAGTTTGTAATATTTTTGACACTCCTCGTTTTATTTAACTTGCATGTAAAAAGTTTTTTAAAAACTCCTATTTGTCCGCAATATATTCACATTCTTTTTTGTGTTTATTATTTCCCCGCATTCGCGAGGGTTGTCATCAAGCATATACGACCCTTTAGGATCGTTTTTTTTGCTCGGGAAAGAGGACTGGGGTTTGTCGGAGCTGCTTGTCCACTCTGAAAGTTGCTCCTCTTGTTTGGAAAAGAAGGAGAAAAGGAAGGTCGGGAAGTAGGATATAATGGTCTCTTGCCATACGAATTAGGAGCAATATACGAGGAACGAGCCTCGTCAGCAATCTCCCGAATAGAACTCTCTGCCCATAGGGCATCATTATAGATAGAGATGAAAGAAGTAGCACCCCTACTAATCTTTCCCTTCACCTGGGGAGAAAGCTTTCCCAAGTAAAAGAAAGCCTTGTCTTCCTCCCTCGAAATAAGTCGAGTGGCATAATGAGCCAACTCGTTGAACTGGGTTGTGAACTCTTGAACCGAAAGAAGTCCCTGCTTAAAATCCATGAACTCCTTCAGCTTTTGCTGCCTCAACTCATCCGGGTAAAACCTCGCCTCCAATAATTCACGGAATCGAGTCCACCCGACGTTAGGCTCCAACTTAGCAGTCGGACCAGAAAGAGTCCACCACTGATCCGCTTCCTTCTCTAAGAAGTGAGAAGCAAGACGGACCTTGTCCTCTTCAAGGACATCATAAAGAGAAAAACTCTTTTCCATTTCTCGTAACCACACAGAAAGCTTAACGGGATCAACTTTGCCATCGTAGGTTTTAGCTTGGCTCCTCGATAGCTGTGAAGCAACCCACGTATAACTCCCGTGTCTCTCACGATCGGGAATAGGATTAGGAATCTGATTTGCTTGCTGGTTTTGCTGGTTTTGCTGGTTTTGGATAATAACGGTAAGAGCTGCTAACATCGTGTTGTCAATCCTCGGAGGCATCTTACAAAATAAAACACAGATTAGTACTTATCATTTAGCAAGAACAAAGAGACTACAACATAAATCCTAATCTACCCATCTTACCCTTCTATCTCACCGTTTATTATTTATTAAGGTCAAGTTATTTATGCAAGGGTACACAAACGTGCGTCGGGAGCAAAATAGCTCTGATACCAACTGTGACACCCTCAAATTTGCGGAAAGAAAAAAAATAATTAAATACATAATGAAGGTGTCTGAAATAAAAAGGTTCATTACAAAAGGAAAATAATATTATACATAAAAATTTATACAAGACGGGAGACATATCTCCCGTATAAATACGGAAATAAAAAGAGTGTATACTAATATACAATCTAAGAACCGACTATAGGTCCAAGGTAAATACTTCGCTCGCTAGCTCGTCAATGTACCCCAGATATGCATTCACCACCTGTTCGACCGCATTAAATATAAACACGGAAGCCACAGTCAGTGGGGAGTAACTCCGAGTTCTCCAGCCACGAAATGTCGAGTTTAATGAAACATGAATAACATAAAAGCAATGTATATAGAAAATACAAAACCTTAACATATATGATAGGCTTTCATG
>JAIUZE010009436.1:20363-62312 GCA_022085475.1 Heliosperma pusillum | reverse complement strand
TAACAACTAACAACATCCATCAACAACAACACAAGTCCTAAGCATACTAACCATAATCTAAATACGATTACTAGCCTAGAAAACACATAAAACACGTAAATGATATCGAGTAACCCTTCACCGTTACCTTTATGCGACTTTAAACGGTTTCTAAACCTTCCTAGTCTCCACCTACAATTAGATAATAAAAGATGAATATAATTCACCTTTGAGAAAGACGGATAAATTGAAAAGCGAGAAAGACGGTAATTTTATTACCAATACGGATAGAGGAAGTTAAGAGGGGAAGAATAAGACGAACTTACGTGAATTTGAGCGAGATATGACGATTCAAAGATTGGATCAAAATGGAGGCAAGGGTTTTGAGATTTCTTAAGGAAGAAGAAATGTGTTGTGTTTGTGTGAATGAAAATAGGTTAAGGGGAGAATGAGGGAGTATGAGGAAAAAGTCAACAAAAGTCAATAACGGCTTAAGACGGGTTTTACTTGAAAACTCGCGGAAATTCCAAATACGAACTCGGAAATTCTAAATTCAACTCGGAAAATAAAATTCTAAATTAAAACTTAATTTCGCTTAAAAGTATCCGTAAAATATTTTCACTATAAAAATAGGGTACATTTGCGGGTGTTACATTCGATTTCCTTTTTAATAAAAAGGGCACGAATCATCTTGCCTTAAATACAAGATCCGCACACACCATAAGATTTAAAATCAAATGTTTTAGGGATACTAGTCAATACTAGCCTCTTAATGTACTACACAATCCATAATTAGGATTAGATTTGGGTCACCAATTTTGAATTTTGTACAATCTATATGACAATTAATTTCTAATTTAGGTCAAGAATATAATTATCTTTGATTGGTATGGCATAACCATTGACCAAGTTTAGGTATAAAAAGATACAACGCTTGTTCCATTCACAAAAGTAAAACACTTGTTTCCTACACTAAAGTGGATACTATATTCTTTATTTAAAGGTCTTGTACATAATAACTTTATTAAAGTATATCTCTAAATCCAAAACTAGATTGATCACATTATAACTTTTATATGTCTCTATAGAAATAAAACTACAATAGTTATATTTCCCTTATAGGTCGACATTTAATCATGGCTAGTCGTCGCACGAATCATTATTATATGTATTGAATACATTGATGAGAACCATAATAGGTATCTAATACCCAAAAATTGCATTTAGAAAAATAAATGTCGATTATATAGATATTATGGATGAAAGTACTTTTAGGTGTAGTACACCCAATTTCTAACTCTTCAGAAAACTTAGGGAAGATTCTTTTTTTGTGTCCTACACTGTAAGAATAGAATATTCAAAGGTTCGGTTCGACATCTTGCTTGGGTTTGACTTTGTTATTCAAAATAACCTTGCCTTTTCCCTCGCCTTATGTCAACATCGCGCCAACCTACTCTTGAACCTCGTCCTATTCTTAACAGTTAAGAATAAAAAAAATCCCTCTTAGAGCTCCCACTCACTTTTATGAATCACTATTTATAAAATTAGATTAGAATTATTATGAATTTTATTCTTCATTTTATTCATGGTTTTACCTTCAAAAGGATAAACCTTTCATGAAGTGACTACGGCATTTTGGTTATTCATGATTTCAAATAAATCGATTAACGTAATCGTCCCAACTGATTTGGCCTCTTTTGAGGTAAGCCTGGATAAGGAGCATTATGACGACATACCAAAAATACAAATTTTTTCTTTGGAGCAAAAAGATTGATGCACCATGGTAATAAGAAAACGTCAATTTTTAAAAATTAAAATGAATTTGACAAAGTGTGACATATTCGTATACTCTTCATAAGAGACATTTGCAATGGTGAATATGAGGATCAAAAAGAAAAAAATTCATTTTGTCTTAAGCTATGGTGGTTTAAACAGAGATTTAAATCGCAATAAAAAAAAGATACCGTATAAATTAATGGAAACTCCTTTCCACGATTGAACGGATTTACAAGTTTGTAGAAGAATAAAAATATTTGTTATTGCGCGAATAATATAAATATCGAAAAATAAACATTCAATGCTTATATATAATTCACTTATAAACAATTCATCTCCTAGTCCCGGAATAACGCATATCCCGTTGAGTCCAACCCAATTTAGGCGTGTGATCGTGCAATGAAACTATTCAGAAAACACAACAATTTGCAACTTAAAACTTAAGGGTTCAACAACTAATCTATTTCTGTTTGAAGACTGAAATGCTAAAGAACTGAGAACAGATAGGACTTAGCCCAACCACAAAGCCAATGGACTAAGGATTGAGAGCTTGATCCCAAAACACAACAAAGGATTATGTCCTCAAGTCCCAGCACAAAGCAAAGGACGATTCTCCAGCACACAGCCAAGAGTTTGAACAAAAACAGGGTTTCAGTTTTGTGTTTACTTCAAATCTGATTTGCATTCATTAGGATTAGACCTTATATAGGCAAAGGATTACATCTTAGACGTCCACTACATCTAGGGTCACAATTGGCTTACAAAAGAAAACAGAAATAACAGCTACATTGCTTTACAGAGTTTTGAGCATAAAGTAATAAAGTAGAAAACAGAAAACAAAAGACAATCTTCCTTAAATGCTTGCTCAGGGTTGTTTAGGTGAAGGGTTGGACTTTCTGGCTTGGTTTTGTGAGCCAAACTGAAGTAGGATGGATCCTAAAACTCTGCTGAAGGTTTTCCTTTGCTGATTTGTTCAAAAGGGGAAGACTGATAGTGATATCTAAACTACTGCACAAAAGGGTGGATTTTTGACTATTGAACTTGGCCCCTACACTATCTTTTGGTGTAGGCATTATCTGAAGGAGAAGTGCTGGACAAAAATGTAGAGGACCCTCCCTAGGACCAAGCTCGACCATAGGTTGGGTTTGTTTAGGTGTGGGAGGCCCCCATGGACCTTGTCCAAGGTGACTGTGCTTTGTTTGTTTGATGGTTGTTTGAATTTTAACTGGTTGGGTTGGGGTTGTATTTATGGGCTGTGTTTTGGCTGTGGGAAAGCTTTTTTTGTTGGGGTTGAGATGAGGGGTGTTAGGACTGTAGAGTAGGTTGTCATAGCTTGTCATGTAGGTTCTTGAGTTGCCTTGAGCTTGTTCTGTGGAACTGTCTTGCAGATGGTCTTGACCTCCTTGGATGTGTTGTCCTTGAATGTTCTGTACCTCAGTTGTAGCATGGTAGCTTTGAACTCCTGTTGCAACCTCCCTTTCTTGAAGAGGATTTGCCCTTAAATCTTCATCATCATCAGATTCTCCATGGTAAGGACTTAGGTCTCTTACATTGAAGTTTACATGGACCCCATAGTTGCCTGGCAAGTCCACCTTGTTTGCATTAGGACCTAGCCTTTCAAGTATCTCAAATGGTCCATCAGCCCTTGGAATGAGTTTTTTCCTCCTCTTGTCTGGAAATCTTTCTTTCCTTAAGTGCAGCCACACAAGGTCCTTTGCTTTCTTAGGCCCTTTGGATTTAGCTTTGTACAATTCATTGGACTTTTCAATCTGTTTCTTGACCTGCTCATGAATTTGTAACATCTGCTCAACTCTCTTCTTTGCATCATAGTTTGCTTGGTTTCCTTTGACTAGAGCCAGGTCTGTACGCATAAGAGGGTTAGTACCATAAACTGTTTCAAAAGGACTTTTACCTATGCTTGTTGAAGGAGATCTGTTGAAAGCAAATACAGCTTGTGCTAGCCTGAGATCCCAGTCTTTCAAGGACTTAGAAACAATGCTCCTCAAGATCTTTCCCAAGGTTCTGTTAGTGACTTCAGTCTGCCCATCAGTTAGGGGATGGTGTGAAGTGCTAAACAGCAACCTGGTCTTCAATAGCTTCCATAAGGTTCTCCAGAAATGGCTCATGAACTTTGTGTCTTTGTCTGAGATAATGCTTCTAGGTACCCCTTGTAACTTGACAACCTCCCTGAAGTATAACTCAGCCACCCCCATTGCATCTTCAGTTTTCTTACAAGTAATGAAGTGTGCCATCTTACTGAACCTGTCTATTACCACCTTGATAGAATCCTTCCCCCTCTTCCTTGGTAGTGCCAAAATAAAATCCATGCTGAGGTCTTCCCATGGTCTGTTTGGTACTGGGAGGGGTGTATAAGGATCAACTTGGAAGTGTGATTTTGCTAGCTGACAGTACCTACATCTCCTTATGGCATCTTGTACATCACTGAGCATCCTGGGCCAGTAGAACTGATCTTGCAAGATGTCATATGTCTTCTGTAACCTAAAGTGGCCAGCAAGACCATTTGAGTGGACTTCTTTCACCAGCAATCCCCTGTAGGGTCCCTTAGGCACACACAACTTATTCCCATGAAACAGGTAGCCTTTATGAGCTGAGTATCTGCTCCCTTTCTTAACTTGACCCTCCTGGTGCACTTTCCATTCCTCTTTGAAGTTTGGATCTTCCTGATAGAGTTCCTTCATGAACTCAAACCCCAATACCCTTTGCTCCATGAATGTCAGCATTACAGATCTCCTTGACAGTGCATCAGCTAAAATGTTGTTCTTGCTCTCTATATACTTGCTGGAAAATAAGAATGACTGTAGGAACTCTACCCACTTGGCATGCCAAGGGTTGAGTTTGTGCTGCCCATTGATGTATTTGAGTGCCTCATGATCAGAATGTAGCCCAAATGGTTTAGGTTTCAGGTACTGTCCCCAATGATTCAATGCCCTCACAATGGCATAGAACTCCTTGTCATATGTAGAGTAGTTCAACTTAGCTCCATTTAGGTTTTCACTGAAGTATGCAACATGCTTCTTCTCCTGTGTAAGCACAGCCCCTATGCCAAGGCCACAGGCATCATACTCAACCTCAAAGAGATTGTTGAAATCGGGCAGGACTAGAATAGGAGACTTGCACAGCAATTCCTTTATCAGGTTGAAGGATTTCTCAGCTCTGTCATTCCACTTGAACTCTCCCTTCTTCATACATTCTGTAATAGGGGCCATGATTGAGCTAAACCCCTGTATGAACCTCCTGTAGAAAGAAGCTAGACCGTGAAAACTCCTGACATCAGTCACAGTTTTAGGGATTGGCCACTCCTTGATTGCCTGAACCTTCTCAGGACCAACTGCTAGCTGCTTTCTTAGAAATGATGAACCCAAGGAAATAAACCTCGGGTTGCATGAAGGTGCACTTCTCCAGTTTGCAATACAACTTGTTCTCCCTCATAACTTCAAACAGTAACTTCAGGTGATGCAAATGCTCTCCCTTTGATGAACTGTAAATGAGGATGTCATCAAAGTATACCACCACACATTTGCCTAAGTATGGCCTCAGGACTTCTGTCATCAATCTCATGAAAGTACTAGGGGCATTAGACAACCTAAAAGGCATCACTAGCCACTCGTAGAGCCCATGTTCTGTTTTTAAGGCTGTTTTCCACTCATCACCTGCCCTTATCCTGACTTGGTGGTATCCGTGCCTCAGATCAATCTTTGTGAACACTTGAGCACCGCTCAGCTCATCCATAATATCATTAAGCCTAAGTATGGGGAACCTATACTTAATAGTGATGTTGTTGATTGCCCTACTGTCAATACACATGCGCCAGGTCCCATCCTTTTTTGGTACTAGTAAGGCTGGTACAGCACAAGGACTAAGGGACTCCCTGACATACCCCTTGTTCAGCAACTCACCCATTTGAAGCTGGAGTTCTTGTGTGGCCTTAGGGTCACTTCTGTAAGCAGGCTTGTTGGGTAGGATAGCTCCAGGAACTAAGTCAATGTGGTGTTCTATTCCCTTAAGTGGTGGTAGTCCACTAGGGAGCTCAGCAGGGAAGACATCATCATAAGCTTCTAGAATAGACTTGACCTCCTCAGGGACATTACCAGTGTTCAACCCAATCTCCTTGGTAAGCATTTTATACACGGGTCTTAGTTCATTCAGCTCTTGTACCATCTCTGACTCACTTATCAACATGACTTCCTTGGAAGCCTCACTCATATGGGGTGGGTTAATCTTTAGAGCAGGGGGTAAAGATGCTAGAATAATTTTCTTCTTCCCAAACTTAAAGGTGTAAGTGTTGTCCCTTCCATGGTGGATGGCATCCTTGTTAAACTCCGATGGCCTCCCAAGCAGGAGGTGACAAGCATCCATAGGCAGCACATCACACAGACTCTCATCAATATATCCCTTGCCAATTGAGAAATGCACAACACATTGCTTATCCACTTTAATCTCAGCCCCTTTGTTCAGCCACCTGAGTTTGTAAGGTAGGGGGGTGGTCCTTAGTGGGTAGAGCCAGCTTGTCTATCAGGGTTTTGGAGGCAACATTAGTGCAACTTCCTCCATTAATAATGAGATTACAGACCCTCCCTTTGATAGTACATCTGGTCCTAAATATCTGGTGCCTTTGGTCTTCCTCTAAGGGTTGGGGTTGTGTGTGCATCACTCTCCAGGTGACCAAGCTTAGCCCAGCATCAGGCTCAATCAGCTCCTCACTAGCCTCTACCTTAGGCTCCTCCATTTCATCATCACAGACCAACACTTCATCCTCTCCCCAATGTACAACCTCTAGGGTGCTAAGAGCTCTTTTTGAAGGACACTCCCTAGCAAAATGCCCATACCCTTGACACTGAAAATATTTCTTGAGGGGAATAGTCTTCTTTTAGGAAGACTCAACAGTTTTGCCTTTATCAGTGCTGACAGGGGTCCTAGCAGGGACTACAGGGTCTCCTATCCTGACTCCTACATAGGGTTTAAAGGCAGGTGCCCTGGATGGTGTTTTAGAGGCACTAGACTTCCCTTTACCCAACTTCTCTACCCTCAGAGACAAGTTAACAGCCTCCTCAAAGGAATATATGTTCTGCAGTCTGACTTTACTAGCTATACTTTCATCCAACCCCTCCAAGAACCTTGTTATTTTCTGTTTTGGTTTTTCAACAACCTCACATTGGAGAGTGAGTTGTTCAAAATCCCTCAGATAAGACTCTACATGCTTCTGGTCTTGTTTAAGGTGAGTGAGTTTAATGAACATGTCCTAAGTGTAATCTCTAGATACAAACTTAGCTCCCATTTTGTTTTTTAGTTTAAGCCATGATTTAACAGGTTCCTTTCCCTCTCTTACTCTCAAGGTTTTCATGTTCTCATACCAGAGTGATGCATACCCTTTCAATTTCATGATAGCAACCTTAAAAGCTTTCCTATCCGTGTATTCTTTAAACTCAAAGACTCTTTTAACAGACCTTAACCAATCTAGGAAATCCTCAGGGTTCATGCTACCTAGAAAGTCAGGAATTTCTACCTTTATGTCCTTGTCATGGTGCCTGAGAAGGCCCTGCTCTGAGCCATCTGAGTCTGAGGCCTCCTCCGGCTCCACAGGCTGTCTTCATCTCATCCCAACAGGTGGTACTAGTGCTACCCTTCCTCGTCCTCTTCCTCCCCTTCCATCATTGTTGAGTTGGTCATATAAGAACTCATTGAAGGATGTTGTTATCTCCATGACAGTTCTAGTAAGGCCATAAACTGTGGTTTCAAGCCCTGTCAATCTCTCTTCACTCATGGTTGGTTTTTGTGTTTTTGAATGTAGTTAGGTAAATGGACTCACAACCTTAAGCTCTGATAACCAATTGCAATGAAACTATTCAGAAAACACAACAATTTGCAACTTAAAACTTAAGGGTTTAACAACTAATCTATTTATGTTTGAAGACTGAAATGCTAAAGAACTGAAAAAAGATAGGACTTAGCCAAACCACAAAGCAAATGGACTAAGGGTTGAGAGCTTGATCCCAGCACACAGCAAAGGATTATGTCCTCAAGTCCCAGCACAAAGCAAAGGACAATTCTCCAGCACACAGCCAAGAGTTTGAACAGAAACAAGGTTTCAGTTTTGTGTTTACTTCAAATCTGATTTGCATTCATTAGGATTAGGCCTTATATAGGCAAAGGATTTCAACTCAGACGCCCACTACATCTAGGGCCACAATTGGCTTACAAAAGAAAACAGAAATAACAGCTACATTGCTTTACAGAGTTCTGAGCATAAAGTAATAAAGTAGAAAACAGAAAACAAAAGACAATCTTCCTTAAATGCTTGCTCAGGGT
This sequence comes from Heliosperma pusillum, assembly GCA_022085475.1. NCBI lineage: Eukaryota > Viridiplantae > Streptophyta > Magnoliopsida > Caryophyllales > Caryophyllaceae > Heliosperma > Heliosperma pusillum. The sequence continues at coordinate 54,230 of JAIUZE010009436.1, read as the reverse complement.
TGTTTAGGTGAAGGGTTGGACTTTATGGCTTGGTTTTGTGAGCCAAACTGAAGTAGAATGGATCCCAAAACTCTGCTGAAGGTTTTCCTTTGCTGGTTTGTTCAAAAGGGAAAGACTGATAGTGACATCTAAACTACTGCACAAAAGGGTGGATTTTTGACTGTTGAACTTGGCCCCTAAGCTATCTTATGGTGTAGGCATTATCTGAAGGAGAAGTCCTGGACAAAAATGTAGAGGACCCTCCCTAGGACCAAGCTCGGCCATAGGTTGGGTTTGTTTAGGTGTGGGAGGCCCCGATGGACCTTGTCCAAGGTGACTGTCCTTTGTTTGTTTGCTGGTTGTTTGAATTTTGACTGGTTGGGTTGGGGCTGTATTTGTGGGCTGTGTTTTGGCTGTGGGAAAGCTTGTTTTTGTTGGGGTTGAAATGAGGGGTGTTGGGACTGTAGAGTAGGTTGTCATAGCTTGTCATGTAGGTTCTTGAGCTGCCTTGAGCTTGTTCAATGGAACTGTCTTGCAGATGGTCTTGAACTCCTTGGATATGTTGTCCTTGAATGTTCTGTACCTTAGTTGTAGCATGGTAGCTTTGAAATCCTGTTGCAGATCGCATCACCCTACTTACCCGAGGTAAAAAGGATCCACGTTGTGGTTGCCTTAATGAACACGGGGTTCATATGTGCTTCAATTGGTAAGGCTAAATCTCAATTTCTTTTAAGTTATGTGAGAGGTCTTGTCAATTTAATTATTAATTCCCTATAAGTGAACAAATCGGTGAATTTTGAATATTGTTGAATTAACAATCGAGAAATAAAAATGCATGTTGGCGATTTTGGCATGAGCGAAAACATAAAGCAAGCAAATAATAAATTCAAGTATGGCCACCTAGCTAATCTAATTAACTAGACTATTACAAAATCGGAAACCAACTCCTTGGCCCCTTGCCTCTTCATGGAACACACTTCAAAAAGGCACCGTCTTTTGGAACACCGACTTTGAGAATCTCCGTCTTCATAATAATTAATTACAAAAAGATACAAATAAAATTCATATTATACATTTGATCTAGAAAATGAAATTAAATTATTACAAACGGCGATACAAGATCAAAAATAAAATTACAACAGAATCGGTATTCCCTTACATTACGAGTAATACCGATTAAAATTCATTCATTCAACAATAACGACATAAATAAAATTCTGTAAAAATCATGCCAAAATCGCCCTTAACACTTATCATGCTCATTCTAGCTCGGTTTTATGGATTTTATCGATTTTTAACCATTAAAAATCAATAATCAACACTTAAATCCTATTTAAGCTCAAACTAATTATCTAAACTGATTTAGAACTCAAAATTAGTCCCCACTATTTTTTTTTGTATTTAATTAGTTTGAATTGATCGTATTTGCTAAATATAGAGGTTTAATCACAACTTTTATGAAATAAACCCAAAATAAAATATAAAAATCATAAAATATTTAAACCAAAATTTTTGTACATTCTGGAACAGTTCCAGAAACTCAAAAAATTAAACAAATTTGTCCAAAAATTTAAATTAATTTTATGAACAAATAACTTTGTATTTAACGGTTTTATCAAGTAAAAACCATTAAATATAGTAAAACAGTGAAACAAATTACTAAATTTCACCAAGATGATATAAATCAGATTATAAATTGTACCATATATTTTCAAGACCATAAAAGGTCGTTTCAATTTTATGAACATAATAATCTCACTTTATTGACTTTTAACTCATAAAAATCAATAACCATGCAAACTTAATTAAAAATCACGAAATTTTACATACAGTATTTAAAACATGCATGTGAGATCATATAAAAATTTCATGGCAAATCAAAATAAATAGCAAATCAATCCCTAAAATCATCAAACTTGACTACAACCATTTTGAGGTCAGTAGGTATGCATGCAAATCAAAAATTTCGTGCAAACCATTTTTAACACATATTTTCAATTTTACTCAAGTTATCGTCTAACTCGATTTTAATGCTTAAAATCAACATGCGTGTAACAATTGAGCTCTGATACCACATAAAAGTCATAGACCTCTAATTAGACTCCTCTAGTTAGTTCATTAAATTACATTAACTTAATGATTTAGGATCTAGTTATCATGCATGCAAATATAAAAGCATAAAAGAAAAGATAAGACGAAAACATCCTTACATTGTGATTTTTCGGTTAAATAAGGGCACAATAAGAACGCCTTCTTATTGTTCTTGAGCATGTAATTAGTGGATGATCCTGCATAAAACAACCTCCAAAGTAGAAGGTCTCCTTCTTGTTGCACCCAAGATTAAACCCAAATGATCTTAGCTTATTATTAATTAGATAATAAGTAAGAAATAATACTACTAATATTATTGTATTACTACACTAGAAAGATGAAGGCAATATTAGTGTATTTTAGTGTTTAGAGAGAGGATGAGGTTTTAGTGAGAAGAAGAAGAAAATAAGCATAAGAATGAAGTATCTGAAAATGAACAAAAATTGCCCATTTTATGGCACTTTGGCCGGCACCACTAAGCCCCAAAGTGGGTGATTTGCTTCTTATTTTATTCGCATGCATAATGGTAGTGTATGAGATTGTATAATGATATTGATCATGTGTCATACATGTCATAATCATATGGTGGAGAGTGGAATTAGTAGAGAACAATCATCATTGATCTCCACTAGCAAAAATCCGGCCTCCATATGTGTTATGTGGTCTATTTTGATTTTTTGATATTTGTCCCACAAATACTTATAATCATATGTTTATTATCTTGTATAATTAAGTGTTAATTTGATCATATAACAATTATATGACTTAAATTAATAATCAATATTCACTCAACTTTTAAGTGATATTTAACAATTATATAAATATATAATGGGTTCCACAATGTCCAGTTAATTTATTTTACAACTCTTTGTAAACATAATTAACTAATTACCTCTACCTCAAAATATATGCATAACGTCAACTAATTTAATGAATTAATGAATAATCACTAAATTAAATCTTATTTAATCGTATTAAAATAAAATGTAAAATTTATTCAGTCAATTATCGTATAATTGACTAATAAACTTAAGTGGAATGAGTTCCTAACTCAATTTCCAATAAATAACTCTCGTAACTAAACGTACATATCAAATATATGTAATGCTCTAATTAAACTGTATCGTATACAAATAATTAGTATTCTATTTGGGTCTCATCCTATAGGTGTGACCTAAAGGGATCAGTTGATCACCGCCGTCATACGACAATAACGTCAAACTCTAGTCAGCCGAGCGTTACCGATTACGTTAATCAACTGACGTGGAGTATCAAAATATACTAATCATGCCACGTATATTCCTAATGAGATTTATTATATAACTGCACTATTGTGGAGGACACTTACTCCAACAGTATCACCACTACCACTAGGTTCATCACTATGGAGAGGAGTGACATATTCACCAATATTTTGCCCACTTCCAAGCCCCTCTCCATAGCTACTATAGCCACCAACATACCCGCCACCATAGCCTCCATGAAATGCTTCAACTCCATAATCTGAACCACAAAAATCCGGACAGGGAGCGTAGTGAGTAGAAGTACCTGCTTCATGGTTAGGAGGAGGGAATCCATCCAAGGGATAATGATAAAAAGATGGGTGTGGTCCCTCGGGTCGAATCACCCCTTGCCTAGCAAAGTGATCATAAATGGGATGCAACGCAAGTCTTTGGTCATCACGAATAGCATTAATATTAAGACTAAGATCACGCATCATATCCAACACACCAACGCTAGATGTGGAATGACGTGCTTGAGTTGGTGGAACTCGTGCACGACGGTCAATAGTGGTGGTTCTCTCACCCTGAAGTGGCAAATGGTAAGTGGGCTAAATAAAGGGAGAATCCCCGCGACGGGGTTTGGTATGTACTAAAGGTTGAAGCTCACTCGTCTCAGCCGGTAGTCTAATAGAATCTTGATTACCAATCTCCAAATCATATCCGGATGAGAGCTCCGAAATCAATTACAAGATAGGAAATAATCATAATCAAGTCCATCCCCCCTTTCCGGACTCTCCAAAGGAATCAAATTGGTGGTATCTTGGTTGAAACGACAAACACTATGGGCAATTCTAGTAACCAACCCACCCAAAACAATGGACCTATTAGTAGCATTATATTGTTTGGTCAAGTGGCTAGCAAATTTGTAGGGAATATTAATCTACCACTCGGCATCACCGTTTACATTAAGAAAAGCACCCAAAATCTCGACCTCAATACTCCTCACCGAGTGAGGCTCATTCCTCTGACAAAAAGTCCACCCCATAAATCTTTGCCAAATGCGAATTTTGGGGTAGTGAATGTATTGCTGAGGGGTATGATCCCAACCGGTGAAAGGGTAGTGAGAAATGGATGCCCAAGTCAAATCAGGTAGGTAACCTTCGGGTGATTCGGTACGCAAGCCCTCACATTTCAAAGCAAAAATCTTGGCAAAGTCCGACAGATCCATACGATACTCATGATTAAACAACCGGAATGATACAAAATGGACAAACCCTTCGCCTTTTGATTAATGAAACTCGAAGGAACTCAAAAACTCAAGTGTGAGTTCGGGAAAGGTTAGATAATCCATCTTGTAACAAGGTAGCATACCAAGATTTTAAATAAAGCCTTAACTTGTTTATCAATTCCAATTCTTTTCAAAGAAACGTGATTGATAAACTTGGTTGTTTTCATACCTTTGGAGCGTAAGAGGACCCAATTATCCCATTGCTTTTTATCGTTGAAGATCACTCGGGGATAATCATCATCATGTCATTCCGGTACATTGGGCATTTCAACATTCTCCGCAGCTCGGGAGGATTCCGCAAAACCTCTTCTTCTCTTTGGAGCACCTTGGGTAGGAGCTTTTCTAGGTGCCATTTTTCTGAAATTTTAAGATGAAATTTTAAGACGAAAATTCATCCTACGGCTACTAAAATTCATCCAAACAATAATAATAGAAAAAATTAGTAAACTAATTCATCCTACAAACATCAATAGAGCACAAGACAATCAATTTCTAGCATTAATAAGCATAAAATCAATTTCCCCCAATTTGAGTTAGGGTTAGATGAACTTGATTAAATTGATTGAAATGGATGAAATTAAAGAGAAATGAAGGCAAAACTTACTTGATGATGGTGATGATTGATTAAATCTTGCAAAGCAATGAAGGAATCGTGTTTCCTTGGAGTTTAAGTGAAGAAAAAGAAGAAGAAAGAAAGAGTAGAGTACCGTCGGGTTCGAATATGAGGAATGCTGAAATGTTGTTTTCGTATGAAACAGAATAATACATACGACTTGGGAATTGTAACCCCGATCGGGGCCTGGGAACCCCAATCGGGGTTGACCTTCTGTAAGCCCCTGACTATTTTCGTCCGTGTTTTTGCAATATGTGCTGTGTTTTGCATTATGAGCTTCCCCGAACGGGTTTCCGTGCTTAGGGATGCGTGAATTTCCTCATCGACTCCTCTTTTCTTCATTCCTCACCTAAAAATCACCAAAAAGAAACACCTTCAAGTCTAGTTAAGTCTAAAAAAAGAGAAATTACGCAAAATAAGGAAAATAAATAAAATAAAATGAAAGCTAATAAAAGCTTGTGTTGCCTCCCAAGAAGCGCTGGTTTAACGTCTCGCACGACGTATGAAGCTCGAGTCTGTTCAAGCTTCCATGCTAACTCCTTCTAGTATCCCAACGATCGCATTCTCATGGTAGACCTTCAAACGATGGCCATTGACTTTCAATTTTTCGCCATAAGTGTTCATCACTTCAACGGAACCAAACTTGTTGACATTTGTGACGGTATATGGACCGGACCACCGCGATCGTAATTTTCCCGAAAATATCTTGAGTCGGGAATTAAAAAGCAACACCTTATCACCGATTTGAAACTCCTTCTTCAGAATCCTCTTATCATGCCATTTCTTTTATTTCTCCTTGTAAAGACGGGAGCTCTCATTAACTTGCAAACGGAACTCATCAAGTGCATTCAATTGTTTTATCCGCTTCTCTCCACTCAACTTGGCATCCATGTTGAGCTCCTTGATTGCCCAATAAGCTTTATATTCCATCTTAACGGGGAGATGGCACGCCTTTCCATAGACCAACCTATACGGTGAAGTACCAATAGGTGTCTTATAAGCGGTACGGTAGGCCCACAAGGTATCATCAAGCTTCATGCTCCAATCCTTTCCTGACTTGGCAACAACTTTCTTGAGTATGGACTTGAGCTCACGGTTAGAAACCTCCACTTGGCCACTAGTTTGTGGATGGTAAGCCAAGCCTCTTCTATGATAGACCCCATATTTCTCCAATAAGGTATCAAGTTGTTTCTCACCAAAGTGAGTACTACGATCACTAATGACCTCTCTTGGGAACCCAAACCTCGGAAATATGATCTTCTTGAATAAGTTAACCACGGCACGGGCATCGTTTTTTGGAGTAGCTATTGCCTCGACCCATTTAAAGACATAATCAACGGCAACCAAAATATATCGATTCCCTTTTGAGGAAGGAAACGGTCCTTGATAGTCAATCCCCCAAACATCAAATACCTCCACTTCCGAGATACCATTTAAAGGCATCTCATGCCTTCTTGATATAGAACCCGTTCTTTGGCAAGCATCGCAAGCCGTAACGAAAGCCTTGGCATCTTGGAACATAGTTGACCAATAGAAACCGGATTGCAACACCTTTGCAACGGTCTTGGATGGTCCATGGTGACCACCATAAGGAAAAGAATGGCATCCTTCTAGCATCCCTTTCAAACCCTAATGTGGGATACATCTCCGAAAAGCCCATCAGAGCAATGTTTGAATAAATATGGATCATCCCATATGAAGAACTTGGCATCATGTAAGAACTTCTTCCTTTGTTGATATGAAAGGCTAGGTGGCAATTTCTTTACAACTAGAAAGTTGACTATGTCGGCTTACCAAGGAGTGTTGGCTTCCAACATCATTAGAGAATCATCGGCGAAGGAATCATCAATAGGTATATCAACACCTCCATCATCAAACCTCAAGTGGGATAAGTGATCGGCAACAACATTTTCGGCCCCCTTCTTGTCTTTAATCTCAAGATCAAATTCTTGCAAGAGAAAGATCCACCGTATCAACCTCGGCTTAGCTTCTTGTTTGGCTAGGAGATGCTTTAGAGCGGCATGATCAGTATGAACAATGACTTTGGAACCAATCAAGTAAGAGCGAAATTTGTCTAAGGCATAGACAATGTCAAGTAGCTCTTTCTCCGTGGTGGCATAGTTGATTTGAGCCGCATCCTATGTTTTGTTGGAGTAAGTGTCCTCCACAATAGTGCGCCACATAATAAATCTTATTATGGAATATAATTGGGATACTTATTGACTATATATATGATTAGTCAGTTGATTAACATAAGTCAATAACGGTTGCCTAACTAGAGTTTGACGTTATTATCGTTTGACGGCGGTGATCAACTGATCCCTTTCGGTCACACCTAAAGGATGAAATCCAAATAGTAACTAATTATTTGTATACGATACAGTTAATTAGTACATTACATATATTCGATATGTACGAGAGTTAATTGTTAGAAATTGAGTTAAGAACTCAAATTCGATTAAACTTATTTTTCAATTATGCGATAATTGACCAATAAATTTATATCTTATTTTAATACGATTAAATAAGATTTAACTTAGTAATTAATCGTTAAATTTACTAAATTAGTTGAGGTTTTGAGATAGAGGTAATTAGTTAATTATATTTACAAAGAGTTGTAAAATAAATTAACTAAGCATTGTGGGACCCATTATATATTGATATAATGGTAAAATATTACTTAAAATGTTAAGTACATATTATTTATTTAATTGAGTCATATAATTGTTATATGATCAAATTAACACTTAATTATACAAGATAATTAACAATATGATCAATAAGTATTTGTGAGACAAATATCAAAAATCAATATGGACCAAACTAGGCCATGATGGCCGGTTACATTGTAGTTACATGGTGATGATTGTTGTTCTTGTTGTAACTCTTTAGTTAGCATTTGAAAGTGACATAACAAGTAGAAAACAATCATCATCTTTTCTACAACACTCCACTCTAATGCATGTGATCAAATTGAACAAAATAAGAGTCCAATATTGGACTACATGATCCGGCCAAATGGCTCTTATAATGAGCAATTGGTGTTCATTTTTCATGTACTTGATTTTGTGCAATTTTTACTCTTCTCTCTAAAATCCTTCCTCTCACTAATAACTCTCATATACTAATATTTCCTAAGTATTACTAGTGTAGTAATATAGTCTAATATTAGTAGTATATCATCTATCTTATTATCTAGTTAATAATAAGGGTAGATTATTTGGTGTCATCTTGGTGCAACTTGAAGGAGGTCTTCTACTTTGGAGATTTCTTGTTCATCCATATTATTAGCTCAAGAACAACAAGAAGAAGTTCTTGTTGTGCCCATATTATTTCCATATCAATGTGAGGAAATTTCTTCTTTTATATAAATGTCTTTATATTTGCATGCATGTTACATAGATCATTAAATACTAAATTAACAAGTAATTTAGCAACTAATTAGAGGAGTCTAATTAAGGTCTATGGACTTTCATGTGGTATCAGAGCTAGCTTGTAGCATGCATGTTAATTTTGGACATTTTTATTAAAGTTATAAGATAACTAATAAATCAAAGATTTTGAGTTAAAATACGATTCTGACGAATTTTTTTTGTGCATGTATACCTACTGACCTCAAAATGTTTGTGGTTAAATTTCGTGATTTTAGGGATTAATTTGCTATTTATTTTGATTTTTGGCGTTTTAACCGAGTTAACATGCATTTTATGAGTTAAAAGTTAACTAAAAATAGTTGCATGTTGATTCTGGCCATGAAATTTTAATTATTGATCTCCCCAGGCATTCTTACATATTGTATGTAAAATTTTGTGGACTTTTACTATGAGCATGTATGTTATGTTTTTTTTTTTAGACGATAAACGTCGATATATGAGATTACAATGTTCATAAAATTGAAACGTGCCATTTCTGTCTTGAAAATTTTGAACATTTTACATTCTGATGTTTATACTCTTTGTTAAATTTCAAAATTTGTTTCACTGTTTTACTATATCTAATGTTTTTATTTGATAAAACATTAAATACAAAAGCTATTTGTTCATAAAATTAATTTAATTTTTTGAGCAAATGTTTTTATTTTTATAGTTCCTGGAATTGTTCCAGAATGTACAAAAATTTTTGGTTTCAAATTTTATGATGTTTATATTTTATTTTGGTTTTATTTCATAATTGTTATGATTAAACCGTAATATTTAGCAAATGAAATCAAATCGATCTAATTAATGACCAAAAAAATTAGTAGTGACTAATTTTGAGTTCTAAATCAGTTTAGTTAATTAGTTTGAATTTAAATGAGATTTAAAAGTTGATAGTGATTTTTAATGGTTAAAAATCAATAAATCCCGTAAAATCGAGCTACAATGAGCATGAATTGAACTTAGGACGATTTTGGCATGAATTTTGCAGCAATTTATTTTATTTATGTTTGAATGAATGAATGTCATTTATTTAATAATTTATGCAAAGTTTGTACCTAGTATGGCCTAGTTATTTTTATCGTTATTACCCGTAATGTAAGGGAATAACGGTTTGGTTGTAATTTTATTGCGATCTCGTATCGCCGGTTTGTATAATTTAATAATTTTATTTTATAGTATAAATGTATAATAGGAATTTGTATATTTGTATATTTGTAATTATTTTATGAAGACCGGTGACTCCCTCAAGACGGTGCCATTTTGGAAGATGTTCCAAGTGAAGAGGCAAGGGACCAAGGAGTTGGTTTCCGAATTTGTAACTATCTAGTTAATTTTGATTAGCTAGGTGGCCATACTAGGATTTTATTGTTGCTTGGTTGCTTGCTTTATTTCCGCTCATGCCAAAATCGTCACACATGCATTTTATTTACCGTTATTGTCAATTCAACGTTATTCACAATTCACCGACTTAGTTCGCTTATAGGGAATTAATAACAAAATTGACAAGACCTCTCACATAACTTAAAAATTGAGATTTAGCCTTACCAATTAGTAACACCTATGAACCCCGTGTTCATTAGGGCTACCACGCTCGTGGGTCCCTTTTTACCTCGGGTAAGTAGGGTGATGCGATCACAAGCCAAAATTGGATTGGACTCAACGAGATAAGCGTTATCTTGGGACTAGGAGATGGATTTAGTTGAAATCCGTCAACCAAGAGTTCTAAGTGTAGAATTAGTCAAGTATTGACTTACCATTTTTAGATAAAGGTAGCATGCGATGACTATTTTTGTCTAAATATGGGTCTTGGAATCACTTATATAATTTCGTGAGGGGTCATTATATGAGTGACTTGTTAAAATTGTTTTACAAGTGAATTATATATAAGCAATGAATGTTTATTTTCCGTTGATATTTATTTTTATTCGCGCAATGACAATTATTTTTCTTCTATGAACTTGTAAATCCGTTCAATCGTGGAAAAGGTTTCCATTATTTTATACGGTAGTATATTGATTGCGATCTTCGTTTAAACCACCGTAGCTAAAGACAAAATGAATTTTATCTTTTGATCCTCATATTCACCGTTGCAAATGTCTCTTATGAAGAGTAAATGAATAAGTCACACTTAGTCAAAAGCGTTTTTGAATATTTTGTGACGCCTTCTTATAACAATGGTACATCAAATTTTTGCTCCAAAGAAAATATTTGTATTTTGGTATGTCGTCATAATGCTCCTTATCGAGGCTTACCTCAAAAGAGGCCAAATCAGTTGGGATGACTAGGTTAATCGATTTATTTGAAATCGTGAACAACCAAATACCGTAATCACTTCATGAAAAGTTTATCCTTTTGAAGGTAAAACCATGAATGAAATGAAGAATAGTCTTCACAATAATTCCAATATACTTGTCTAAGTAGAGATTCATGAAAGTGAGTGGGAGCACTAAGAATGATGTTTATATTCTTAATTGTTAAGACGAGGTTCAAGAGTAGGTTGGCTCGACTTTGACACAAGGCAAGGGAAAAAGGCAAGACTATTTTGAATAGTAAAAGTCAAAACCCAAGCAAGGTGTCGAACCCAACTTTTGACGATTCTATTTTACAGTGTAGGACACAAGAAAAGAATATGCCCCAAGTTTTCTAAAAAGTTAGAAATCGGGTGTATTTTTCCACCCATAATATCTATATGATTGACATTTATTTTGCAAAAATGCAAGTTTTGGGTATCAGATACCCATTATGGTTTTCATCAATGTATTCAATGCATATAATAATGATTCGTGCGACGACTAACCATGATTAAATGTCGACCTACAAGGGAAATATAACTATTGTAGTTCTATTTTCATAGAGACATATAAAAGTTATAATGTGATCAATCTAGTCTTGAATTTAGAGGTATACATTAATAAACGTTATTATGTACATGACCTCTAAATAAAGAATATAGTATCCACTTTTGTGTACGACACAAGTGTTTCACTTTTGTGAATAGAACAAACGTTGTATCTTTTTATGCCTATACTTGGTCAATGGTTATCCCATACCAATCAAAGGTAATTATATTCTTGACCTAAACTAGTAATTACTTGTCATATAGATTGAAAAAGGCTCAAAATTGGTGACCTATGTCTAATCTTAACTCTGGATTGTGTAGCACATTAAGAGGCTAGTATTAACAACTATCCCTAACCCATCTGATTTTGAATCTTATGGTGTGTGCGAATCTTGTATTCAAGGCAAGATGATTCGTGCCCTTTTGTTGAAAAGGAAATCGAACTAGTAAATTATTGGCCCCATTACACAAGAATACGTGTGGTCCAATAACAAACACAACCAGAGATGGTAATGATTACTTCACTTGATTTACCGACGATTTAAGTAGATATTATGTTTGATTCTACTTAATGAGGTGCTAAGAGAAATCTTTGAAAAGTTCAAAGAGCTTCAATGAGAAGTAGTTAACCACTAGAGCATTAGATCAAGGACTTACGACTAAATCGTAACTATAAATATCTAAGTATTGACTTTGATTTTCACCAAAAGTATTGTGAAATGGTTTCACAAGTTAACTTCTCTAACACACATTATTAGATAAGGTGTTGTTGAATAGAGAAACAGAACCTTATACGATATGGTTTTGTCTTTATCAAGTCAAAATGAGCCATTTGACTAACCTTGGGATCTTAATATTTTTGTCTGCTATTTCTTTTCCCACCATATTAAAACACATTTAAAACAGTCTGATTTCATTCCATATACGATATGGGTAGGTAGCGTACCTAATTTATAAGTTATTTGAATGAAACAAGTGCTCAATAATCCCACATTGACCACGAGAACAAAGCGTTTGTGACTCGTGATGCTGTCTTTCAATAAAAATACGATTATTTCTTGATAAGACAGAGTGGGAGAAAATGTTTCAAGAGCCACAAACTGAGCATATGGTCCGGAAAAAGTTTTCCTCATTGCTTGTTCAGTAGTTGTTTCTTCGGAACCTAGGAGGTCAGGTGGAATTTTATCGCTCCTTTATAGTGATGAATTCTAATATGCGACTTATAAAAGAATGTTTTTAGTCCCAACTTCTTGATATGGCTTAGAGTCATACGATTCGTAATGGACTCCATGCATGATGGTCAAGTATGTGACCTGGTAAATTTTACTTGAAGAAGTACGACCTCTTCAACGTAAATTGATTTTTAATATCGAAATTTGCATGGATGAACATTAAAATTTTTTCAAAGATAACTTGGTAGGCAAAGAGTTTTGCACCAACCTTAATTCTTTGATCCATTCGAATATACTTAGCGATTCCAGCACATCATAATAGTATGATGCCAACTGGATCTCAAGAACCACCTTCTCGAATACGATTCTAGAAGAGGTAGTATATTTTATATTCACCTGTGGGTTCGTAGACCCTAACTATCCTAAGTTAATTTGCAAGCTTAAGAGGATGTCTTAAGTAAGCACTAAAGAGTTGGAATTAGTGTGTCAATCATGTCATAAAATTTTTCTCGATATCTCGAGGAATTATGTTTATACATGAAGTTTAGTGGGAGTAATATGGTTTTCATCAGTCTTATATGTGGAGACATATTGATCATTCTAGATGATGGAAGATTTTGGAAAAGTAGAATACATCTTTTAGATATCTGGATTTATGGAGATAAATCTAAAAGGATATTAGCATTGAGTCAAAATTCTTATCTTGATAAGATCTTTGACTAGTTCAAGGAAGTTGAACACATCATAATTGATTCCTTTTGCTTCCGCTGCGGGATCAATTATATACGCTGTGATGTATACTCAATCTGACATTTCGCATGCTTTGAGCATGACAAGTCGTTTGCAATCAAATCCAAGTGAAAGTCACTTGATAGCCATAATGAACATCCTTAGTACTTGCGAAGGACTAAAAGATATGTTCCATGTGTTTGGAGTTTAAAATGAGTTGCGTGTAAGGGTTACACAGACTTCAGTTTCCAAACTGATCAAAGTGATTTGAAATCACGAGCTGGCTGTGTTTTATGGAAGATTTATCTGTTGGAAGAGTTCCAAGCAGAAAAGACTATTGGAAAGGTTCCAAGTAGGAGTGACATTTTAAAACATAAATGTCATGTATCCGCTGGAAATGTTCCAGGCAGTTTATCATTGCGGATTTCACAACGGAAATGGAGTACATTGCGTCATATGATGATGCATATGAAGGTAGCTTGGATTCGACTTTATTGGAGGGACTAGAAGTAGTTCCTGTAGTTGTATATCCTATACCATGATACTGGTAAAACAGTGGGAGCTACATTTAGGCCAAGAGTCCTAAGTCTAGATTCAAACCTAGACGCGTACTCAGAAATTTTTATGTAATATGAGATTACTTAGACAAAGAGAAATAGCAATCAGAACGATAGGAAAGATGCAAGTATTGCTAATCCATTAGCCATGCTTTTTGCAGGCTGAACATGATAGGCATGTCATTTCAATGGGGATTGAAATATGTACCTGAATTGCTAAAGATTATAAGATATGAAATTATTGATAGCGTATCAATTTTTCCAAATATTTGATAATCGCATTCATTGTTAGAGTTTCATTAAAACCTCCTTTATTTAGTTTGACTAAATTTTAATACTTTGTTTATCCGAATTGGTTGAAAGAAAAGTTGAACCCAATTCAAGTGAACAGGATGAACTTAGTGTTTTGTCCCTATTCACTCATTTGAGGTGACGTCTCGAAGTGACTAGATTGTAAGTCGATCGATGGTTGGTTCAGCACCATGGGGTCATAGAGATGACTGGTCGTTTACATAGACAGACTGTATGACACTCTGTCGGACAGTGACATTGTAGAGACCCTTAAATCAATTATTTGATGCCTGGTCGTGGCAGGGTCTTCTATCTTATTCCTATAAGTCGATTCTTTGGACTGGCGACCGTCTATCTGAGTCGGTGCAGTTTCCGATTGGTTTTGGTTGATGTTCTAGGTCGTGCCGTAAAAGGAGGCCGATGGACTTCTTCTGGATCATGGTGATCTGCATCATACAGAGTAGATGGATCAACAGGAATTGTCCACCCACGTTGGGTAAAAACATCTTTAGTCCACTCGAGGAGAAGTTACTGTAAATGCGTGGCCACGCTCGGAAAGAGATCTATGGTAGATTTTCCGGTCAGACAGTTACTCTCCCTATCGAGAAAACCACTCTAGATATTGTCAATCGCAAGTACGACCTGAAAGACACCTTGCGTTGAGTGGGAGATGTGATAAAGAGACAAGAGAATCGGTGACGCACACTTGTTTCAGACAAGTGGGAGATTGTTGGAGTAGGTGTCCTCCACAAAAGTGCGACACATAATAAATCTTATTATGGAATATAATTGGGATATTTATTGACTATATATATGATTAGTCAGTTGATTAACGTAAATCAATAACGGTTGGCTGACTAGAGTTTGACGTTATTGTCGTTTGACGGCGGTGATCAACTGATCCCTTTCGGTCACACCTAAAGGATGAAATCCAAATAGTAACTAATTATTTGTATACGATACAGTTAATTAGTACATTACCTATATTCGATATGTACGAGAGTTAATTGTTAGAAATTGAGTTAAGAACTCAAATTAGATTAAACTTATTTTTCAATTATGCGATAATTGACTAATAAATTTATATCTTATTTTAATACGATTAAATAAGATTTAACTTAGTAATTAATCGTTAAATTACTAAATTAGTTGAGGTTTTGAGATAGAGGTAATTAGTTAATTGTATTTACAAAGAGTTGTAAAATAAATTAACTAAGCATTGTGGGACCCATTATATATTGATATAATGGTAAAATATTACTTCAAATGTTAAGTACATATTATTTATTTAATTGAGTCATATAATTGTTATATGATCAAATTAACACTTAATTATACAAGATAATTAACCATATAATCAATAAGTATTTGTGAGACAAATATCCAAAATCAAAATGGACCAAACTAGGCCATAATGGACCGGTTTTGGTAGTAGTTACATGGTGATGATTTTGTTCTTATTTTTACTCTTTAGTTACTTTTTGAAAGTGACATAACAAGTAGTAAACAATCATCATATTTTCTACAACACTCCACTCTAATGCATGTGAACAAATCAAACAAAATAAGAGTCATTTTTTGACTACTAGGTCCGGCCAAAATGGCCATTAAAATGATCAATTTGTTGTTCATTTTTTACCACTTGATTTTTGTTCAATTGTCATACTTCTTTCTAAAATCCTTCTTCTCACTAAAACTCTCATATACTAATATTTACTAAGTATTACTAGTGTAGTAATATAGTCATAAGATTAGTAGTATTATATCTATCTTATTATCTAGTTAATAATAAGGGTAGATTATTTGGTGTCATCTTGGTGCAACTTGAAGAAGGTCTTCTTGTTTGGAGATTTCTTGTGTTCATCCATATTTATAGCTCAAGAACAACAAGAAGGAGTTCTTGTTGTGCCCATATAATTTCCATATCAATGTGAAGAAATTTCTTCTTTTATGTAAATGTCTTTATATTTGCATGCATGTTACATAGATCATTATAAACTAAATTAATAAGTAATTTAGTAAATAATTAGAGGAGTCTAATTAAGGTCTATGGACTTTCAGAAAAATCATAAATTCACAAAAAAAATTAAAAATAAGACATAAAATTTTACATTATTAAATGAAAAACCGGATACTGGATATACGGTTTCCGGATATACGGAAAAACCGGATATACGGTTTCCGGATATACGGAAAATCCGTATCGGATAAGGATACTTAAAATTGAAATTTTTAAAACCGGATATCCGATACGGTTTTGAAAACCGTATCGGATATACGGTTTTGCTCACCCCTACTAACAGAGCATATGATAACCTTCTTTTTGTTAAGAAGATGTATGAGATCTTTAAAGCCACCAAACAAAATTCGTGTTCCTAAAACTACATTGTATGATAAATTTGAGTCCTTATTTTTACTGTAATATAGACGGAGTTACTCTCTAATGTGTCTTGATTTATGTAGGTAGACTTTAAAAGTAGTATGTATGTGAACAAAAGATCCTAATCCGATATGTGCGAAATGTTTGTTGCCAAATTAATTAACTTGATGATACCAACATGAAAAAGACACATATATGAGCCGACCTAGATTATTGCAAAGTTGAATGATCCGTTTAACATGTCTGCTTATATGATTTTTATAGTGCACTTGGGAATATAAGAAATTTGTTTATATTATGCTTTAAGTGAAAAAACGACGTAACATGGAATAAATTTGATTAAATTTTAGATAAGATAATTTAATAACTTTGACAAAAGTCTGTTATGGATTTTCCATGGCTGTGGAAGCATCAAGAATGCGTAGTGACTAGTGGGAAATAAGATACACTGCATCTGGGATATGTTAACTATTTATAAAGCTGTACTTATGGCATTGTCAACTACAATATTCAAGAATTAGTTTGCCCTGACTCAATCTACATTCCTCGGACTATACCTTTGCACCAAACGTCATTTTTACATATCGCCGCATCGCCTATATCTAGAGTAGTTTTAAGACAAAAGGTATCCGTTAGAACGGATAGTGTTTCGCTCATAATATACAAGTGGGGAGGGTAAATGGATCCCCCACTTGCCCTCTCACTTGCATATTATGAACGAAGCATTATCCGTCTTCAACTTGTGACGGATAATGCACGTCTTCGGTGAGACAAGCTGTAAAAATAAATATTATTGAGCTATTTTAAAGTTAACATAAACAATAAAATTAAGAGTAAATTAATTATAACTCCCTTTTAAGTTGCACTTTTCTAAAATTACTCGCTTATAAGTTTTTTTTTTAAAATTACTCCCATAAGTTTAACTTAGGCCAAAAGTTGCTACCATTTCCCAATTCTGGTGAGCAATTCCGTCAATTTTTTAATTTCCCTCAATTTCTCTAATTTTATGACGAAAATGCCCTTAGATTCTTTCACCCTATGTTATATATGCATTTTCTTTTCTAATTGTTATCATTTCACTCTATATTTATCTTAATCAAAATTTATCATTTCTCTAATTAGTACTCTCTGCCTAAATTAAGTAGACAAATCTGGAATGTCTAATTCAAGCTTCGCTTTTCTCTCTTTTATTATGTTATCATTTATTTTATTAAAACTAAAATTGGATTCAATTGATTTTGAGGTTAGGGTTCTTACTTATTTGGGATTAACAATGAACTTACTATCTTACTCCGCGATTTCATTGTTGTAGCTTGCATCTACTGATCTCCTTGTAAATTAGGGTTACGAATTTATTGGAGATTAAGGTGAAAATTATGTTGGGATTTAGCTTTTGATTTGGGGTTTGTCAGGAAAATGATGTGGGTAAAGAGTAAATAAGAGAGCCCTCAGAAATGAGGGTAATGAAGTAGGGATAAGTTAAATGAAGGGCAAATTTGTCCATACCTTTCTTAAATGAGAATTTGTGATAAAGTTTATCTCTTTATTACATCAATACTATAAGAAAGACAATGAAAAACACAAAATATAACATTCATTTTGGGGATCTGCGAAGCCTAAACTTATAAATTGATGCCTGGTAAGGAAAAAAAATAGCAAAAACTAATATGCAATTCCGTCTCTATACTCTCACAAAATCACAATGTTGGAATTATGCCTTGAATCAGTTTCGTTGCCACTTCGAGTTTTTTCTGGTACATCTGGCATCTATGGGGGTACATCTGCCTGGTTGAGAGAGAATTCAAGTCAAGGTGAAGATTTGTTGGAATTATGCTTTAATCTGTTTGGGCTAGGAATCTGCTTTGGGCCTATGGCCTGTTTTGGTCCTTTCTAGGTTTTATGTATTAGGTCTTAGAGAGTAGTATATAAACTCTCTAAGCATAACCCTATAAGTTATGCATATCATAACTTCTGATCTGAATCTGAAACTCTGTAAAAAAAAAACTCCTCAACATTAATAACACCCTCCTCCCTTCTGCCATGTAGACGTAGCTAACACAATATTAGTGAACCAAGTAAATCTGTGTGTTATCGTCTTTATTTGTTCTTTCTCGTAATTGTTATAACACAAAAAAAACTCAAAAAATATGTTTTGGTCTTCATATTTATCGCAACTGGGAGATGAAATTGCATCTGATTTGTTGAAGGTTTTCCCATGACAAGAGTGAGAATTTCCCTCCTTATGATTTGGACACTCTAACCGAAATAAGAAACTAGTAAAATGAGATGGCATCATCGAGTGGTATTCAAATTGAGCACCATCGGGGATATTATCGTAAAACACCTAGGTTATTTCATTTCTCACCCTTAAATTTTAAATTTTAAACTAGTTAATCAAAGGAGGTAGTTGAGAAACTATAAATTGCATAACTAATTATGATTTACATTCTTTTTGCCACATTTTGTGGAGTAATGGCAACAAACAATATTCTGGCTTGCAAAGGAAATGATTAAAGGAGGGATGGATTGTATTAAATTTTCTATTTTTCTCGTTCGTTGGCTTATATATGAAAAAATTAATTTAATGATGAAAAAACCTAATTATTGATAAAGATTATTTTTGTGTAATATAGGTTGATATTAAATAGATTAATTTGGTATCAATTATATATAAAAGAAGAATCATTTAGAGGTCTCTTAGAGCATCTCCAATAGTTTAACTTGAGGACTTGCTTGCAATTTCAGAAAATTGCAAGCTAGTAGCTCAACCATTGGAGTTGTTCATGTAGATTAGCTAATCTCAAATGGACCAACAAAATTTTTGAGCTACTAGCTCCATGGAGCTAGTTGCTTAAAAGGACCCACATGACAATATAACCAATTGGAAAATAGTTATCTCATTAATAAAGTTTTAATTTTATGATGAAAATTTGGAAAGTGAATAAATTAATAGAGAAATGTGTTAAGTGGGTCCAATCAAGCTAGTAATAAGTTGGCTAATCCATTGGAGTAAATTGTAGCTTAAACTTGTTGTAGCTTAAATATTGATGTGGCAAAGGTAAGCTAGTAATAACTAGCTTATCATTAGAGATCCTCTTAGAGCATCTCCAATGGTTTGGCTTAGGGACTTGCTTGCAATTTTATAAAATTGCAAGTTAGTAGCTCAACCATTGGAGTTGTCTATGTAGATTAGCTTAGTTCAAATAAACCCACAAATTTTTTGAGCTACTAGCTCCATGGAGCTATTTGCTTGAAAGGACCCACAAGAGTAATATAACCAATAAGAAAATAGAAGTAGGTCAAATCAAGCTAGTAGTAAATTGTTAAACCATTGAAGTAATTGTAGCTTGAAATTGTTCTAGCTTGAAAAAATGATGTGCCAAATATAAGCTAGTAGTAACTAGCTTATCATTGGAGATGCTCTTAGTAGCTGAAAAAGAACTCACCTTTTTTCACCTTTTTTGCAAGTAGGACCCACACCTTTTTTCTAACGAATTAATTAGTAACTCTCCAAACTACATTTATTAATGGGAACTCTTTCAAAGTTTCAAATGTGGTGCTCTTGATTTTAGGAGGTTTTATTTTTAAATCTCTAGCCAATAATTTCTACATATCTACAGTTCAAACAATTGTCTAAACGCATATAATAAGCTATATAAACCATAAAAAGTCATAACTATATAAATCCATATAGTCTTCTTACTGAAAAAACAAAAAAAAAAAGAAACAGAAGTACAGGTTTTAACAAAAGCGAATTCAAAAAAAATTATAGTTAAAAAAATATATACAAGTACTCCTAAAAATATATTACAAAACAAAATTAATAAGTCCCATATACGAAGTAGTAGTTCTGGTTGGCTCATTGATTGATTAATGTTGTAAAAAGAATTAGAAGCATACTTATGAAATAAATTAACCTGACAAAGTATATAAAGAGACATAATATAGAAAATATATTATTGTGACTAGATTAAAAACCCATAATTAAACAAATAAATTAATCTCACAAACCTTACTAATCAAATGATGATATGGAAATAGTATGTTTTTTCTTATTTAATAAAATAATCGACAAATAATTTGATAAACCATAAGCAAATTTTAAATTTTATTAAGAATAAGCACTTAATTAAGTAAATTAATAACGTTATCAGTAATTCAATTATTAATATTCATACAAAAATATATAATAATAAAAAATATGAAATATGAACTTAATATAAAAAGTTTGTAAACTAGATTTACAAAGAACTTTTGTACAAAAGAAAATTAATAAGCGGGAAAGAATCGCATGCATGGTTTGAGAATTAAAACATAATAATAAAACAAAATCTCGACAATGTCCTAAAAAAACACTGCAAAAATGATATAGATATTAAATTAAAACTGACAAGTATTAAACCTTTTCAATATTATGCAATGAATATTATGAAAGATGAAAGATATTAAGGAAAGTTTTATAGTAAAGAGGATGATGAAGACGGATTTAGAGGTAGAATTAATTGGGTGTTGAAAAAACGTTTTAGGATTAAGAGATGCAGGTAGACTTGGCAAACTGATCAGGTCGAGTCGTGTTCGTGTTCGTGTCACATGTCAAACGAGTCATGCACCTTTAACCCAAACCCGACCCAATTAAGTTTTGTGTCGTGTTTGTGTCGACCCACTTACATAAATGGATCATCAAGCCTCAACCCTAACCCGTTAATTTCGTGTCGAGTTCGTGTCGCGTTTCGTATCACGTTAATATTTGGAAAGTATAAATACATTGGAAAATCAATAAAAATTAAGATTATTTTAGTAAATGGGTCATTCGTGTCGCTTTCGTGTTTTCAAAGCTCAACCCAAACCCGACCTAATTAAATATCGTGTCGACCCACTTGCATAAATGGGTCATTAAACCTCAACCCAAACCCGTTAATTTCGTGTCGGGTTCGTGTCGTATTTTTGAGTCGTGTCATATTTTGCCGGCTCTAGATGCAGGTGAGGTGAGGAGGCGGGGGAAGTAAGAAGTAGGGGATTTTGACCGTTAAGTATTTATATACGGTCGGTCAAGTGTGAGTTTACGGGGTAATGGGCGATGAATGGATATTTTATCAAACCCTGAGTATTAATATACCTGCGACCTGCTTATTAATTCCTGGTGGACTTGCTTGAATAAAAATTGGGTCCAACTATTATTATTTATAATGGTGCATTTTCTGGTGACAAATTGGACTTACTTAATTTATTTATTATTAATTACAATAAATAACATTTTTTTTTATTTTACTATATTAATGGTGGCAAATTTATTGTCTCTCAATTTTTTTAAAATTTTTATAAATTATGTAATTAACTTAACTTACACTCGATGATAGTGATTAATATTTTAAACAATAATTATGTACTCCGTACAATTTTGTGTTAAATATTTAATCCCGTGCAAATTTGCACGGGTTTAAAACTAGTAAACTATTATAGATAAAAAAAATAGTTCTATTAGTTTTCAAATAAAATTACATATCTACCCTTGAAATTTTGGCGCAAAAACAAAAACTAACATGTTTATTTTAATATATTTTTATTTCTTTAGTTATGGTGGCGGCGAGATTCGGTATCACCGGGTGACGTCCTATTGCCATCCAAGAAACTAGTTCTGCAAGCTATCGGTAAATGAATTACTGGCATTGGTTGAATTTCTTTATCAACGTTAAATATGGTTTTCCACTATTTTATTTCATGAAATAAAATAAGATAATGTAATATGATCAAAGTTGAATATGGTTTTTCACTATTTTAGCTCTTCTCATGTTAACATGATAATCCCAAGATAAGAGTTTATGAGATTCTTCCCCCACAAATTCTTACTTCCTCCATTCAACTCCACTCTACCACTTTCTTTTTTGTACACTATTCACAAGCGATCATATAATTGCAATTTTCTCTCAATATATAAGTAAAAAATATATTCATGTGTGATCTTCTTTGATTCGTCTTTACGAGTACATTATTAATATCTAACTTTTATAATTTTTGCAAACACGTAGCTAACGATATTTACCGTGCAAAACTCGTCTCGACAAATGTGAAAAATAATTTTGGTAGAGTGGAGTTGAATGGAGGAAGTATTTAAGACGGGCACATCCCTGTTTAATGAAGATAGGTCGGTTGACTCTCACAAAGAGGCAAGTGAAGTGGGTGCATTCGCTATGTAGATGCCAGTATTGTTTATCGCTTCATCTCACTAATCACAGAGTCATCTTCTTAGACTGAAAGGGAATGTGGCTGGTGTATGATCATTGTCTGCAACTTCTGTAAGTTATTTTAACTTTATAGCATGTTTAAATTTCTAAACAACATGCAACGAAAATAAATAGCGGAAGCGATAAATAAAGATCGAGAATCAAACCTCCAGCCATTGCTTATCGGAATTCCTGAACAACTTTACCCAATAATCTGATTGTTAAACTTGTTGCCGTAAACCCGTATGCTAGTGTGCTTTTTCTGATTTCGGTTCCGAACCCTCCTTCTCACTGATTTAGATGATGTATATTTTCTTAAAAGAGAGTAGGTTTTGGTGACCTTATTAATCAGAACTTATGTTATATTTATACTGATTTTGCCATCAAAAATCAGTTGCAAATATAGAGGAGTGAGTGGTGGTTAATTGAGGGAAGTGGGGAGGCAAAATAGGACAGTTTTACTTCATAGTTTGAATGTCGGTTTAATGGGCCAAAACTTTAGGATTTTTTTATAAACCAAATAATTAATTATGAAAACACTAATATTCTCCCACTTGGCCCATTTACTAAAGAGAAACTTTATGTACGAATCATAGCGACGAATTCTCTAGAGCGAGAAATAATCTTCCATGTATTACGATACACTTAGTCTCTCACCACTCACACTTAACTTAATGAATAAACCATATGTTTACTCTAGGTGAAAAAATAATGATATTTCTTAATAATACATAAATAAATAAAGTATGTACGTACATAATCCGAAATGAGAAAATATCCAACTAAATGAAAATTTTCAATACGATAAATAAATGTATCACTTTATGGAACCAAGTCCCATATTCACTACATGACCCTTGAAACTTTAGGTGGCATGCCTTTGCTTAAGGGATCAACAATCATTAATTCAGTGTTAATGTGTTCTATGATCACTTTCTTTTCCTGAACACGCTCTTTTATGGCCAAATACTTAATGTCAATGTGTTTACTTCGACTTCCAGTTCTATTATTCTTAGCCATAAATACCGCAGCTGAATTATCACAATACATTTGAATTGGCCGACTAATAGAGTCAACGACTCTTAGCCCAGATAAAATCTTTCAGCCATACACCATGTGAGGTAGCCTCAAAACAAGAAACGAACTCGGCCTCCATAGTAGAAGTGGCTTTCAATGTTTGCTTAGTACTCCTCCAGGATACAGCTCCGCTAGCTAGCATAAGCACATATGCTGATGTGGATTTTCGTGAATCAATGCAGCCAACAAAGTGTAAGTCGGAGGACCCCACCACTTCAAGACTATCAGTCCGTCTATACATAAGCATGTAATCTTTGATACCCTGAAGGTACCTCAAAACTTTATTTGCAGCCTTCCAGTGATCAGAGCCTGTGTTACTCTCATATCTGCCTAATACTCCAACAACATATGCAATGTCAGGTCTGGTACAGACTTGAGCATACATAATGCTACCAACAAGTGAAGCACATGAAACATTTTTCATTTGTTCTCTTTCTAAATCATTCCTGGGACACTGGTCTAAACTGAATCGATCACCTTTCACAATAGGTACTACACTTGGTGAACAATCTTTCATTCTAAATCTTTCAAGCCCTTTGTTGATATAGGCCTCCTGATACAAGCCTAAAATGCCTCGGGATCTATCTCTATGGATCTTAATGCCAATGACATAAGATGCCTCGCCCATATCTTTCGTATCAAAGTTATTTGAAAGAAATTGTTTCACCTCATAAGGCAACCCCTTATCATTGGTTGCTAGCAAAATGTCATCCACGTATAACACAAGGATTTAAAGGCAACCCCTTATCCATTTGGAGTGAAATTGAAGAGTTCAAAAAGTGTGTGGACCATTGCAACTTACAGGGTTTAAAGGGTAGAGGGGCTTTTTTTACTTGGTCCAATAAACAAGACCCTGAAACTAGAG
Source organism: Heliosperma pusillum (assembly GCA_022085475.1). NCBI lineage: Eukaryota > Viridiplantae > Streptophyta > Magnoliopsida > Caryophyllales > Caryophyllaceae > Heliosperma > Heliosperma pusillum. Next base: position 29,486 of record JAIUZE010009436.1, on the reverse strand, counting down.
TTTACTCTAGAATTGACCGAGTGTTGTTTAATGTGGAATGGGATGATTTTTATCCTGATAGTTATGTTCAGTTCCTCCCTGAAGGGTTGTTTGACCGCACCCCTTGTATCTGTATTAGAAGGAGTGAACCTGAGAAGAGGAATACTAGCTTTAAGTACTACAATATGTGGGGAAAGACACCTGAATTCAAGAGTCTTGTGAAAACTGAGTGGGACAAACATATTGAAGGTACCAAGATGTACAGGTTGGTTAGTAAGCTTAAATGCTTGAAAAACCTCTAAAAGAGTTGAACAAATCCCTATTTCATGATATAGAAAAAGCTTCTAATGTTGCTAAACACACTCTTGAGGATATCCAACTTAAAATCCAAGCTAATTATAATGATATGGACCTGAGGAAGGCGGAGAAAGAGGCTGCTGCTTCATATTGCTTTCTACAACAAGCAAAATTCTGCTACTTATCTCAGAATGCTAAAAATGATTGGATAAAGAAGGGTGATGACAATACTATGTTCTTCCACATCCATATTAAGTCTAGACAAATTCACAACAAAGTACTGCAAATAAAAGATAGAAGGGGTGTGCTCCATACTGCACCTGAGGAGATTGAGAATGCTTTCTTGGACTAATATATTAACCTGTTGGGTAGTAGCACTGTAGTTAATGATGTGTACATACCTACAGTCAGAACTGGTAGAACTGTACATGAACAACATTGGGAGTCCCTGCTTCAGCCTGTAACTCATGAACAGATAAAGCATATCATTTTTTCCATCCATGCCAATAAGTAAAGCACCTGGACCAGATGGATACTCAAACCAATTTTACAAAGATTCATGCGAAATTATTGGAAAGGATGTGGTAGAAGCATTGCAAGATTTTTTCAGCCATGGGAAACTTCTGAAAAAAATTAATGCGACCAATATAACCCTCATCCCTAAGATTAGTAGCCCTAAGTCTGTGCTAGATTTCAGGCCAATTGTATGTTGTAACATTCACTACAAATGCATTTATAAAACCCTTTGCAAGAGACTAGGTAGTATCCTCCCTGAGTTGATTAGTGAGAACCAAGGTGCCTCCATCAAAGGAAGGAACATAGTTGAAAATGTCCTAATCTTTCAAGACCTGGTGAGACTCTACAACAGGAAATCTGCTTCTCCTGGTAGCATGTTCAAAATAGATCTTAGAAAGGCGTATGATACAGTAGAATGGGGATTTATAATGCAATTACTTAAAGCCATGAATTTCCCTCCTAAATTTTTGGATATGCTTATGAGCTGCATTCTGTCTCATTCCTATACTTTGTCTATCAATGGGATTAACTTTGGGTTCTTCAAAGGAGGTAGATGGTTAAGATAGGGTGATCCATTATCCCCTCTAATCTTTACTATTTGTATGGAATACCTTTCAAGAATTCTCAATGTTATAGGAAAACAAGATGACTTTAGAATCCATTCCTTGTGTGGTACTTTAAGACTCAACCATTGATCGGGCCTGTCGCAAGTCCTGGTCAAAGATAATTACCCAGACTAGGCTAATAACAAATTAATGTAATTAGGGAAGTAGGGATCGATCCTCAGGGAGATGGTGTTTCCTATAGGATGTGAAATGTCTTGCAATTAAATCTTATCTAACGAGTATCTGGGTTTTGGGGTTTTGGATTCTAAATTAATAAAAAGCATAAACAAAAAAAAAACAAATCAAAATAAAAGCAATGGAATGGATAATGATTTAACAATGATAGAAAGAATCTAGGGAAGTAGGTTCACACATGTAGGTTAACATATTGATGAAATTGGATTTGGAATAATGCAAATAATTCATTGTGAGTTCGTAAGAATGTTGTGTTCATTACAATCATATACCAGATGGTCTAGCAGGCTTTTAGGCGATTTACTAGGTCTGATGTGACAACCCTCGCGAATGCGGAAATATAAAACATACAAGCATGTGAATTATATAGCGGAAAATACGGTATTTTAAAAATCTTTATACATGCAAGATAGAAAAATACGAGGAGTGTCAAAATATTACAAACTAAATAAAAATACCACAAGAGACGTAGTCTCTCAAAAAGTTAACAAAAGACAAAGTAATTAGCAACTAGCTAAACAACGTCTAGAGGTGTTTCATCCAGGGACAACGCCCGCTAGCTCAGACCCGAACCCAAAATAGCATAAGCAAAAAGCCATCCATGCAAGCAACCTGTTCATTCATGAAAAACATGAACGCCACAATCAGTGGGGAGTAACTCCGGGTTCTCCCAGCCATATCACATTAAACGTACATAGAAGGAAATACAAAAGTAGAGCATGCATACATATGGATATACATGTGAGATACGATAAGGATAGATAGGCAATTCGAGATATAATGATAAGAGCATAAGAGTTACAAGTCCGAATCCATCTTGTGATACAAAGACTCGGGGAAGACACTCTTAGGCAACCGAATACGCTCACTAGGGCTTGCATCTCACCGTTAGCGGTATAAGATTGATAAGATTGAGACTCGACAGACAAACCAAGTCAAGTCATGCGATGATCACAATAAATCCAACATATTATCATCCATTCACGAACCAAGACATTGACGGTGTCCAATCATGCAATGACCATGAATAATATCATGAAATCACGCATTCAAAGAACGACGACATCTCTCACGGTAAATGAAACGCACTAGCATCGTGTACATGGCAAGTATGATTAAAAGGCATCCACGGATCACATTTCCCTGAACTCATACACGATCACATTTCGTATATGTAGACTAATTTCTTCCTGGTAGCACGACGATAATAATACGGTCCTAGTCTAAACCTGGCCAGGATCTCGGAATCACGTTTTCCGATTCGACATGCGATAACGTTTCGCATCCAAGACTCGGTCTTACAATATATATGCCGAGTACCCCAAATTCGGTAGATCAATTCACGAAAGAGGCGGAAAAGAGCTCAAGCCGCATAACAAGCGGTACGCTACATGCAAATAACACCACCTCGCAAGTACACAACATTTGACGGCCGGGTCGATCAACGCAATGCTTTCAACTCCCAACAACGTCGTCGTATGCCCACTAACACATGCATTTAAGCAGTAGGATACCTCTCCGTTCAGACATTTCAGCCTTACGAACGGGAAGGTAGCCAAGGGAATGAGAGTACAAAGCACAAGACAAAATAGTGCTCAAACCGTATTTGTAAAAACCGACTCAAAGTAGGACATACCAAAAACCGTCACAAAACATGTGATACAAGCGAATGAAATATCATATATCCAAAACATGAATATTATAAGTCACTACGTAAAATTATACGATAAACGAATCATGCGAACTATTATAAATTACGAGTTTTAGAAATTTCAAGAAGAAAACACAGCCGTGTTCTAGGCCGGTGTGGAGGGAGGCGGCCGGTACCCCGGCTCGGAGCACAACTACACACAAAAACCAAGTTTGGAAACTAACTAAAACAAGGGTCCACTTAAAACGATCATAACTAGAGTTCTATATATGCAAATACAGAAATTCCAGATCAAGGTGATAGCTTATCCTCTTACGGTTCCAACGAATGGTCACAAGCCCCAAACAAGCAAGTAACGAAGGAGATATGATCATTCTACGAAAAAGGGTCGGTGCAGTGAAATTGCACAAGTCACCCGAGAACAACAAACACCATTTCTATCATTTCCAATTTTCATAATTCACTTCTATCAACTATCAACAATCAATATTCATCATCAAAAATCATCAAATAACAACAATCATCATCCATAACATAATTCCTAAACTTACTAATCGTAATCTTATACGAATTCTAGCATATAAAGCATGTAAAACACGTAAATGATATCGAGTAATCCTTCACCGTTACCTTTAAGCGTCTTTAAACGGTTTCTAAACCTTCCTAGTCTCCACCTACATACAATTAGATAATAAAAGATGAATATCATTCACCTTGAGAAAGACGGATAATTTAAAAAGCGATAAAGACGGTAATTTTATTACCAATACGGATAGAGGAAGCTAAGAGGGGAAGAATAAGACGAACTTACGTGAATTTGAGCGAGTAACGAAGGAGTAGCGATGATTCATAGATCGATCAAGAAAGGGGTTTAGGTTTTGGTGGTTTGATGAGGAAGAAAGAGTAAGTGGAAAATGAAAGAAGGAGTTAGGGTTTGAGGGAGTATATGAAGGAAAAAGTCAACGAAAGTCAAAGACGGCTCAAAAGTCAAGAAAAGTCAAAGACGACTTAATAGTCAAGAAAAGTCAAAGACGACTTAAAAGTCAAGAAAAGTCAAAGACGACTTAAAAGTCAAGAAAAGTCAAAGACGACTTAAAAGTCAAAAAAAGTCAAAGACGACTTAAAAGTCAAGAAAAGTCAAAGACGACTTAAAAGTCAAGAAAAGTCAAACTCGCCTTAAGACGGGATTCTCATGGAATCTCGCGGAAATTCCAAATACGAACTCGGAAATTCTAAATTCGACTCGGAAAATTAAATTTACAGTTAAAACTAAATTTCGCTGAAAAGTTTCCGTAAAATATTTTCACTATAAAAATAGGGTACATTTCCGGGTGTTACAATCACCCCACCTTTTAAAAAGTTTCGTCCTCGAAACTTGAGAGTAGAAAACAAAAGTATCAAGGACAAGAATCGGTTTTAAAAAAAATTAACAAGAAAGCTTTTACAAGGAAACATTTATGAAACGAGGTTCATCTCGAAAACGATTTAAAGAGAATTTTCATAAGTGTGGAACTTACTTACGGATCTCAAAAGTGCCCGTCGCGAACGAGAACTCAAATTATCCAAATCAAATTAAAGTCGAAATAGTGAAATCGAAATTCAAAACAAAGGTTAGTAAGTGCAGGACTAGTCACCAGACGTTTCCAATAACAAGTCCAAACATCCAACCAAACGCAAAATCCAGGTATAAAAGCAAAAGAAATCTATTTTCTCCAAAAAGAGGGTACACAATCCAACTTTAGACTTCTTTGAAAAGTTAAATTAGAAATACAACATGAAAATTTGAAGGTTTTCTCAAAGATAAAATCAAATAACAAGAAATTACACGTACATAGAGCGACTCGAACATCAAGTTCACAAATCACGATAACAAAATATATACAAAACACGCAAAAACAAAACAAATCGAATTCTTAGGGATAGGAAGATTAAGATAAAGTCGGCAGGAAGATCTACAAGAATTCGATAGTACTAACTCTACTAATACTCTAACCCTCAAGAGAATGCAATTTACCCAATTTGCAACTCATCATTTTCAATCATCAGAATTCCTACAAAATATTCCAAAATTACGAAACTTCGAGTAACAAATCCCAATTATTCGAATCCAATTAGAATCTACTAAGGTCCATCGGCACGGTAGACTCTACAACTAACAATCCACATGAAAGATTCATTACATACTCTAATCTTCTTAGCTTCATCAAAACTCTTACCAGAAACCACCAACAAAATATTTATCTAGGGAAACATGTTCACTAACAACCACAAGGTAAAGAGACTTTCCATGAAATCCTTTAATCCATTTTACTTCAAACTCATTATCCTTAATTTACAATGAACTTTCTCATACTCAAAAGTCAAAACACAAAATCTCAAAAGAGATTAGTCACACAATCTCATTTCACTTAACTTTTGCCAATCGTAGAGCAATGCGCCCTTACATCAATTTATTTAGTTCTTTCAAACTCTCTATACATCGGTTTTCGCTTATGACAATATTCCTCAAGTTTGGTCATCCAATCCAAATTCCACAAGGTAATTATTCCTGCTAGGGTCCAACATTTAAAGACCACAATTTCCCAAGTAACACTTAAAGAATCACTAAAATTCTTAACCACAACTACCAACTATCATTATGCTTATTTCAATCCTCAAAATGATATTGCAACATTAAGCTTTCATAGTATAAAACCACTAGGAGAGTTTCATCCTAAGTTTATCCTCAATTCCTTATAATAATCTAAACATGAAACTAGCTCAATAGGACGGGTAGGTACCATAATGGAATCTTCTTCAAAACACATCTACTAACCCTTACGATAGCTAATAAGAAAACTACCTCTCAAGAGAGCAGGGATAAATGAACATGATACACAGAACATTAGGAAGCATCGCTAAAGACTACGATAAGAAGGAATTAAAAGACGGAGGCGAAAAAGGAAAACGAGGATGAGAAAGAGACAAAGCAGATAGTAGAGTTATGAAGATATCTGAGTAAGAAAGAAAGTACGAGCTTGTAATTTCTTAAAGATCAATCTTGACAAAAACATTCAAGAATGGAAATGAAAAGGAATGATGGCACGGGTAAAGGTTTAAGGTTTAATCCACAAAATTTCTCCTTTCAAACTTAAGGCGATAGTAAAATAACTTAATTATTCCTTTACAAAGGCCTCTTACAAGGGACCATCATACCACGTACAATCATCAAAGTAAGGTACACCTAGATTTGATAAATCGACTACAACCCAATTCATCCACCCTTTCATATAACACGGATTCCCAATTGCGGAATTGCAACTCAAGCATAGTAACATTCTCTCAACTCCATAATTTGACACATTCCCAAAGGTTTCAAAACCCGAAGAACCAATAAGGAATTCCCCATACTAATCTCTTTTCAACTCCTAAGGCCACAAAGTAGAACACCGAACAAAACGTCATTATCAACATCATATAGCCCACGAGTTCATTATTAACAAAGTAGGACCTCAAGTCAAACATCATCATTAACGTCCCAAGGTATTTCCATCATAACTCACATCATAATCCTCAAGTAATATGGTTCAACTTACCGAAACCTTACTACTTCAAAGGAGTCTCCAATACCATAAGATAAGATCATATCTTGAAATCCAAGAACTATAGCCAAATGCTTTTCCACCAAGCCTATACTTACAAACACACCATAGGAAACCACAAGACGTCACTTAACCTCAAAAGTATTTCGTACCTCAAGATATCATTCAAAACTTCTTATCTACACCAATTAGACCTATCATAAGCATGGTCTTCAAAACAATACAAAACTTCTAAGTCCAAAAGACTAAATTACTAATGAGTTAAGAAGTCATAGCCAACTCATTCAACCTTACACCATCGAATATCATAAACTATTTACACACAAGTCATGACAAGCATCAAGCATTAAAATCATCAAACTTATCTTACTACCTTTCCTTAGAGATACAACCAATCATCAATATAGGGTGAATTTAGATCTACATCATTTTCCTCAAATCACAAATTCATTCTAACAACCACTAATATTCCACAAAGTTCAAAGTTCTTCCGACCAAGTATAATATACCACAAACAAATGGGTATGGCATCCACAAAAAATGCTACAAGAGGAAGGTAAGAATACCAATGGTAAGATGGAGGAACTATCAAGAATAATTTCCAAGAGGCAAACCAGTTGGAAGAGAAAGAATCACTTAGATAGAAGGAAGAGAGCATAAAACATTAAGGACGAGAGAATACATCGATGAGGAAGAAATACACTTAAATTAGGCTTGTAAATCTTCAAATCTTCGGTAGAGGATACTTCTCCTAGGTAACACAATGATCCACCTTAAAACGGTAGATACAAACAAACATAACATCACTCAACACAATCAACAAACAAGTTAGAACCTAACAAACATCAAGTACACCAAAGACTACCAAGTAAAGTCCTTAATTTCTACCCATCTCTCATTTATTATTTCAAGGTCAAGTAGTTTAAGTTTAGGGTTCACGTGTGTGCGTCGGGAGCGATAAAGCTCTGATACCAACTGTGACAACCCTCGCGAATGCGGAAATATAAAACATACAAGCATGTGAATTATATAGCGGAAAATACGGTATTTTAAAAACCTTTATACATGCAAGATAGAAAAATACGAGGAGTGTCAAAATATTACAAACTAAATAAAAATACCACAAGAGACGTAGTCTCTCAAAGTGTTAACAAAAGACAAAGTAATTAGCAACTAGCTAAACAACGTCTAGAGGTGTTTCATCCAGGGACAACGCCCGCTAGCTCACACCCGAACCCAAAATAGCATAAGCAAAAAGCCATACATGCAAGCAACCTGTTCATTCATGAAAAACATGAACGCCACAATCAGTGGGGAGTAACTCCGGGTTCTCCCAGCCATATAACATTAAACGTACATAGAAGGAAATACAAAAGTAGAGCATGCATACATATGGATATACATGTGAGATACGATAAGGATAGATAGGCAATTCTATAGATAATGATAAGAGCATATGGAATACAAATCCGAATCCATCATGTTATTCAAAGACTCGGGGAAGACACTCTTAGGCAACCGAATACGCTCACTAGGGCTTGCATCTCACCGTTAGCGGTATAAGATTTATAAGATTGAGACTCGACAGACAAACCAAGTCAAGTCATGCGATGATCACAATAAATCCAACATATTATCATCCATTCACGAACCAAGACATTGACGGTGTCCAATCATGCAATGACCATGAATAATATCATAAATCAGCATTCAAAGAACGACGAACAGACGACATTCTCTCACGGTAATGAAACGCACTAGCACCGTGTACATGGCAAGTATGATTAATAGGCATCCACGGGATAAGCATTTCCCTGAACTCATACACGATGCTACATTTCGTATATGTGCACTAATTTCCTCCGGTAGGACGACGATAATAATACGGTCCTAGTCTAACCCTGGCCAGACTCTCGGAATAACGTGTTCCGATTCGACATGCGATAACCGTTTCGCATCCAAGACTCGGTCAATCATAGACGCCGAGTACCCCAAATTCGGTCGACATTCACGAAAGAGGCGGAAAAGAGCTCTATCCACATAACAAGCGGTACGCTACATGCAAATAACACCACCTCGCAAGTATACAACATTTGACGGCCGGGTCGAACAACGCATAGCGTTCAACTCCCAACAACGTCGTCATATGCCCCCTAACACATGCATTTAAGCAGTAGGATACCTCGCCGTTCCGACATTCCAGCCTTACGAACGGAAAGGTAGCCAAGGGAATGAGAATACAAAGCACAAGACAAAACCGTGCTCAAACCGTAACATATATGAAAAACCGACTCAAAGT
>JAIUZE010009436.1:0-19831 GCA_022085475.1 Heliosperma pusillum | reverse complement strand
CATCAACAACACAATTCCTAAAATTACTAATCATATTCTAAATACGATTTCTAACATGGAAAACACATTAAAACACGTAAATGATATCGAGTAAACCTTCACCGTTACCTTTTCGCGTCTCTAATCGATTTCTAAACCTTCCTAGTCTCCACCTACATACAATTAGATAATAAAAGATGAATATAATTCACCTAGAGAAAGAAGGATAATTTAAAAAGCGAGAAAGACGGTAATTTTATTACCAATACGGATAGAGGAAGCTAAGAGGGGAAGAATAAGACGAACTTACGTGAATTTGAGCGAGTAACGAAGGAGTAGCGATGATTCTAAGATCGATCAAGAAAGGGGTTTAGGTTTTGGTGGTTTGATGAGGAAGAAAGAGTAAGTGGAAAATGAAAGAAGGAGTTAGGGTTTGAGGAAGTATATGAAGGAAAAAGTCAACGAAAGTCAAAGACGGCTCAAAAGTCAAGAAAAGTCAAAGACGACTTAATAGTCAAGAAAAGTCAAAGACGACTTAAAAGTCAAGAAAAGTCAAAGACGGCTTAAAAGTCAAGAAAAGTCAAAGACGTCTTAAAAGTAAAAAAAAGTCAAAGACGACTTAAAAGTCAAGAAAAGTCAAACTCGCCTTAAGACGGGATTCTCATGGAATCTCGCGGAAATTCCAAATACGAACTCGGAAATTCTAAATTCGACTCGGAAAATTAAATTTACAGTTAAAACTAAATTTCGCTGAAAAGTTTCCGTAAAATATTTTCACTATAAAAATAGGGTACATTTCCGGGTGTTACATCTGATCTACCATGTCATACTTTGTCTATTCAATTCACGTATTCCTACCTTGGAAAAGAATTCCATTTTAGTCAATGATTTTGATCAGGAATCGTTAACTATCGTTATAGTCCAAACATGCATAGACACAGTGTTTTAAAAGCACAATTTCTTTTATCCAATTATCATCTTTTAATCACTACAAAACGAACTCGGGAAATTGACGGACAAAATCCGTCAGTAACACCGAAATTCCTTCAGTAATTACAATTACTGACGGATTTTCCGTCAGTAACGCGCGTCGCTTCAATTGGTAACGAAAAAAGACTTCTGACGGAATTTCCGTCAGTAATTGAACTCCTGACGGCTTACTGACGGAAGTTTCGTCAGTCAATTCAATTGGAAAGTCAAGATTGACTTGACTGTACTGACGGAAATTCCGTCAGTAAAGTCAAGATTGACTTGACTTACTGACGGAAAATCCGTCAGTAAAGTCAAGATTGACTTGACTTACTGACGGAAAATCCGTCAGGAAAGTCAAGATTATCTTGCCTATACTGACGGATTTTCCGTCAGTAAGTCAAGTCAATCTTGACTTCACTGACGGAATTTTCGTCAGTACTTAATAGACTAGTGGCTGGATACAGCAGTCTGCTGTCCAGCCACAATGCGTTTTTTGCATTGTTTTAAACGGTGAAAATTTCAACAAAACCTGCAATACAGAAAATATATACGTTCACCGCAAAGCGGTAATTCATACTCACATCGACCGCATGGTCGGGAATCAACAAAAGGCAATAAAAATAAAGGGGAAGATCGATGGAAATTGGAAAAAGAATTCATTACATAAAATGTTAAACAAATTCATACAACTTTGTTTTTACAAGCTTACAAATTCAACGGGTTCCCTAACTAAGGTAGATGATAAATTACTAACCTAAGGGGGTAACGGTAGCTCCTCCAAAACCGTGCCCGTCGTCCGCGTTGTTATCTCTTGGACGTGGAGGAGGGAAGTTATTGCACAAGTCCGGGGGAAGAAATCTCATCATAGCCGCTTGCATGGCTGCCATTTGCGCGACTTGGATCTCCATTTGTTGTTGATTGGCCCGTACTTGTGCTTCAAGGGCAAGTCGGGCGGCTCGCTCATGTTCTCGTTCATTCGCAAGTGCATTCAATTGCTTCTTCATTTGAGTATTCTCACTTGCGAATCGAGTGTAATCTGTAGGATTGTAGGAGAAAGATGCGCGTGCACTTTTGTTGCAAGGTGGATCATACCACACTTCTTTCCCCTTGTCTCCCATCCCGAAGAGCCTCGACTTTTTATCGAATCCGTCTGCAGCTTTGTAGTATGCACGGAATTCGTCTGGGGTCTCGCCAGTTGGCGTTGGCTGACTCATCTCCTCGGTGTAAGCTTCCTGAACCAACATAAAAAAATTTATATAATTAAAAACATTAAGTAATCAAAACAAAACGAAACTAATAAAAAGTATTAAAATTGGATATAAAAAAAAAACTCCTTAGTAATTATTAGACAAACTTACGTTTGTCTTAGCAGCTCTAAGATTAACCCACTCGCCCTTCTTGTTTTTTTTTGTTTTCTCAAACAACTTGTACGGCGTAGGATCAACCTGAAAGTATTATAAAAACATTAAGTGATATATCGGCAATATTAATCCTTCATAATTAATAATATGCAATTTGTGAAGTAAAGAAAATAAAGGACTTACCAATTCTTTAAACGTATCATCACAACTCTTCCGGCCTAGAGTATGGGTGCCCAAAGCTTTCTCGCCACCTGACCGTCTATTAACCTTGTTTATGTTAGACTTCTTGGCAAATTCGGGATCGCTTTCGGGCCTATTTCTAATGTTTTCCCACCAAGTTTCAGGCACCCAATCCGACATATTTTTGTTATACTTGAGGCCATTAACAAGTAAGGTAATCCGCCTCGTGACCTGTTTCTGTCATTCGGACTTCGGGTCGTAGTTCGGATCGACCGAGTTCACATGATTCTATTTCATCATAAACAACTTGTTAGTATTTGCTGAAATTGTATAACTACACGTTTTGAAAGTAATAGATAGAACCGTAATAAAATATACCTGAAAGTAATCTCACATCCGCCTACGCTGGTAGTGGCTCGCTTCACTCCATTTGGTGAAGTTTTCTCGGCCTATGGTACGAATAAAAGACCAAGTAACGTATTGCTTGATCGGCTTGTCGTCCCACCTGAAAAAGATAATAAAAGTTAGCGTAAAAGTGATAATAAAATAAAGTTTGCGATAATAAAAGTATTCTATATATTAATTAGACACTTACCACTGGCCTATGTCAGGATTGCGAGACAGAATAATCCGGTTACTCTTCTGCTGTGTCGTCGTGATCGCCATCTGCTCTTGCTCCTGCTCGTGAAAGGCAGCATCTTCCTCGTTCCGCTCATCATCAACACGACGAAAACGACTAGTGCTACCTATGATTCGTCTGATAAACCCACCTGCCATAAGTAAAAGCTATTTACACATGTAATAATTTTAACATACAAAACACATGTAATAACTAGCTACTAACAACAACAAAAATTTTATTATCAAATGATTAAGACGAAGGGCGAAATTATATTAACAACAACCAAAATTTCATTATCAAAAACAATAATGGCTACTATCCTACGTCAATTAAAGACAAACAAATAATTAAGACGGAAGGCGAAATTAAATTAACAATAAAAATTTCATAAAAAAAAAATAATGGCTACTATCCTACGTCAATTAAAGACAAACAAATGATTAAGACGGAGGGCGAAATTAAAATAAAGGTAAATATATTACCTAAGAATGAAAATAAACAAACACTTTCCGACAAGATGCGGCGGCGACAAGTAGCTAGTGGTGGTCGACGGTCGAAGGTAGCTAGTGGTGGTCGTCGGATCTACAACAAACAACTAATAAGCAACATATAAATTAACAAAAGGAGAAAAGAGAGAGAATGAAATAGTTAATTAAACTTACCAAGGATGTGGTGGTCGGAAAGTGGTAGCCGGAGGAAGTTAGCCGGTGGGAGTAAGGTAGCCGGTGGTCGGAAATGGGGATTTAATTGATTTGGGGGTTAGGTTTTGGGGAAAAAATGAATGAAGAATGACGGAGTTCTTCGTGCGATTTTTACATAAAGAGATAATTTCTGACGGAAATTCCGTCAGGTTCCCGAGATTTCGAAACACTTTCTGACGGAATTTCCGTCAGGATCTATGTTTGACTGGGCCTTAATTGACTATGCTATTATTACATACTGACGGAAAACCCGTCAGTACTCACCCATTTTTCTGACGGAATTTCCGTCAGGACCCTATGTTTGACTGGGCCTTGATTGACTATGATATTATTACATACTGAGGGAAATTCCGTCAGTACTCTCCAATTTTCTGACAGAATTGCCGTCAGTACCCGTCAATGAATTTTGCCGCCTTTGACTTAGTCAACGCGCCATTTTCTACTGACGGCTATTGACGGATAATCCGTCAGTTTTATTTATCCGTCAGTTTTTCGTCAGTAGTCCGTTAGTCATAATAAATTACTGACGGATTTTTTTTTCCGTCAGAAAAACTGTCAGTTTCCCGAGATATCGTTGTAGTGAATCAACCTACATGGCTACCCTACACCCTAGAAAAACGACTACTCACTCATGGTGATGTTTAGATCTAAGATGATGTTAATAATAAAAACTAGGATAGACATGTTTATTTGGTTTTGATAATATTTTAAGACTCTTTAATTGACGATAATAACGACGCTAAAATGACGATCTAGGGAAAGAAAATGATTACTACGATATTGAAATTGAATCTAGAATAACATGTAAAGAAAATAACAATCAAATAAGAAACATAAAGACCTTAAACAAAAGATAAAATAGGAATACCTATGATGCGTGTCGTTATACACCAAAAATAAAACCTAAGTCTACTAACTAAGAAGATAGCGGAAGTAGGGTCGATCTCCACAGGGAGGAAACTAATTAACTGAAATCTAAATCTGCCAGTAACAATCTGGGGGGTTTTGAAATTGGTTTTAGCTAAACTAAATAAGATTAAAGGAAGAGAAATAAAGATAGGAATTAATATGAAAATAAATCAGATAAAGGAAGAATATGCTAGGATTCGGTCCACTGCAATATCGGCATCTATGGGTCAACTAAGTCAGTCAATCTATCAATGAGAAGGGCAATGGTTTTCTCCTCTCGGTCTCAAACCAACCTAGGGATTTTCCTAATTAACTCTCGTCCTCTTAGGAGTCACCTATCAATTCTAAGCAAGCCTTCCCTTCCAATCTCTCGATCCAGGTCGGGGTTAACTACCTACCCTAGTCTCCTGCGTGCACTCATTCGACTAAACCTCAATTAAATTGCTTAGACTGATTCTCATATTCAAGACTAACTAAAATAATCTATCCTAACATGCCTCTACTACAGTTTCCCTCATCCCAACATACAAGAGAATTAGCTACTCATGTTATTAACGATGCTATCAAAGACGATTGAACATATGACGATTAGACATAATAAAATCGTAATTAACAGCATGAACAATAACAACGCAGCAATTAAGAAGAGTAAACAGTGATTAAGACAAAACAAAGGTTAAGAATAAAAGAGAGAAAAAGAAAGTTTACAATCTTAGCAATCCGGCGTAAAGAACAATCCACGTCGATAAACCCGAATGTAAACTAAAGATTAAAAAGTTCAGAAACTAATGAAAGATTAATGTCTGCTAATTACTGAATGATAATATCCTGCCTAATGACGTAAATAAGAGTCATATATAATGCCTAACACGACTCTAAACCCTAATTAAGCTATGGACTTAAAGGCCCGTGATAGGATCCACTCGATCGAGGGAAATTACCCTTCGATCGAGGCTTTTATTCTAGGAAATCAGTCGATCGAGGACATCTTCCACTCGATCGACCAACTTGGTATATCTCCTACTCGATCGAGCAAAGATGTAGCTCGATCGAGGTCTTCTGGCTTCAACTCACCTCGATCGACCAAATGCATAGTCGATCGAGGTCTTCTGGCATAGCACATAGTGTGAGTCATGACTTGGGCTTGATTATGAACGGTTTCGCGCTTTCCCATGCAAGAGCTTCTGTTCCGTTCCTTCCATTCTCCTAAATGCATGCAAAGTGGACTGTTTTGGCTCGGTTTCCGCTACTACGCAGCTTGTACCTACAAAATGGTAATGAAAGTACAAAGTAGGCAAATAGGGGCATATGGTGACATAATATCACCTAAATGACATAGAAATGCGTGCATAAATGGACTAAAAAGTCTATATAAAATACACGCATCAAACTTCCCCAAACCAAACCTTTGCTTGTCCTCAAGCAAACTAAATGCAGCTATATGGAACAAAATATACCTAGGGGAATGGAGTAAGTCTCAGAGCTAACTACAAGTCAATGTTAAACAGTTTATTGCACTCATTCAATCGCTACAAAGCTTAATACGAAAGTGAACGAATTTATAAAATCTTGGAAATAAATTAGACATTCGACCTTGCAAGACTCAATCAAATTCGGACTCGACTATATGCAAAAATAAACGTGATATTTTTTGATTTTTTCAAAATTTTTCTAATTAACATGAATTGTAAACGTGAATGCAATACAAATGCAAATGCAGACGCAAAATGATGTAAAACACCTCCCCAAACCAAAACAGACAATGTCCTCATTGGCTATAGCACAACAGCATATAAGGGGAAAGGGGAAAAAACAACCTAATACATGTTCCTAAGGGAGAAAATATACAAAGAATGGAAAAAACAATGAACAGAAAAACTCACAAAACAATAGCTTCCCCAAACCAGCATCAAACTGGGGAGCTAACATCACCTACTCCCATCCGTCTCCTCTGTCTCCACCGGATACGTCGGGTCCCTCTCCTCCTCCTGAGCTAGCCTCCTAGCTGCCAACTCCGCACGCTCCCTCATGGCTCTCTGTGCCGGCGTCTCGTCTTCTTCCTCTCCAGAAGAAGAGGAAGAAGAAGATGGTGAAGGATACCCACCCTCTGGGTATCTGTAGAACGAGGGATGAGGCCATCCATCTGGAATAGGACGCCCTCTGCGGATATGGTCCTCATAGATAGAGAACAAGGCCAAGGTCTGATCCCGTCGCATTTGTGCAATATCCCTGCGCATCTCAAGTAGCAAAGCATCACGATGCCCTTGGTCCATGACCTCAGGCGTCTCAAACAGGGGAGGACAAACAAAATTAGCCGGAAAAACCGACTCAGGAGGGGGAGTGGTGACAGGTGGGGGTGTGAGCCCCACCTGTTGAGAACCCGACGTCTCTCCAACTCCCCCTTGAGGGGAAGCTCTCTTCCTCTTCTTAGTGGAAGAGGAAGGTGTAGTGGGGAAAGGTAGATGGTAGACAGGGGGAGGGGGTTTCACCCCTCTCACAGTAGTGAGAGGTGAAAGAGAAGGCAATGTAGGGCAAGGTAAGACAACGGATGTGGAACCACATATCTTTCACACCCGACGCTCAGAGCCCGTCATCCAAGTAAACCCAATCATAACAGGTATATCCAAATCGACCCCTGGTCCTAAGCGCGTATGAGTCTTAGGGAAGTCTGAATAAAGCTGGCGGCCAATCCTACTGACCAGACCGCCACAGACTACGGCGCTAGACACCCTAGACTTTAGGTTCTTCCAATGAAGAGCCACCAAGTAAGCGATGTTCAGGACAAACGGGGTACCGCTATCAATGTTCAGGTACCTCGCCAAGATGGCTAACTCAGTGTTGTTAATGCTGTTGGGTTCTGGCCTAGCAAAAATCGACTCTCCTAAAAGTCGCAGAAAATAGCGCAGTGCAGGGTGGTGAACGTGGGCCACCCTACGAGTGCCGTAGGGTGTGTGAGAGAGGGCGGTCCAGACCTGGGTCAACAGCTTCCTAGGAGCTGCTAAAAGACCGTCACTCGAAAGACCCAAAACCTCCCCAAACCTAGCTAAGGTCCACGAATGCGACTCGTTAAAGAGTCGGAAATGAATGCAAGCGCTAGACGGTGAGGTAACATACATATCGGACTCAAAAGTATAAGAACTAAAAAACTCAAGCGTAGGTACGCGATATGTATACTCCCTCATCGAGGCCAAACCCGACATCCCCGTCCCGTTAAGTAACAAACAAACATCAGTGAATAAACCTAGCTCCTCTAGGTCGGGACGGTGCAAAAAACGACTCAAATGGATGGGGGAGTCAAGTAAATAAGATAACCGTTTCCGGTGAATACTAGAAACGAATTGTACCTCCCTCATCCTTTGTAGTGGCCCAAGGGACTCCACGATAGGTGGCTGACTAGCAGCCTTAAGAGCTTTCCGTGGTGCCAGTCCTCGAGTACTAGCTAGCTTCTGCGCGGCTAGCTGGCTGGTGGTCAACGCCTTCTTACTAGGAGCGAGTGTGGAACTAGAAGGCGGAGCGACTTCAGCAATGGTCGCTGGAACAAAGGTCTCAGCAGTGACCGTGACAGGAATCGGAGCCTCAGTGTGCTCCGTGGAGACTGTCTCAGCAGCAGTCTCGGTAACCGTGATAGCAGTATCAGTCTGGACAGCAGCGGGAACTGCTTCAGTCGTCGTTTCAGCGACTTCCTTGGGAACCGTGGACTTACTTGGGACTGAACTTGATGCCATAGCTACAAAGAAATCAACAAGAACCAATCAATAACATCTAATCTACTAGATTAATCCTATAATCAATATCTAACCCTAATTGAATCAGAAAAGGGGAAGGGATTACGAATTAACTAGTAAATTAGGGAGGAGATGCTTACTTGTTGTAGATTACCCGAAATACAGCAATTAATCAATAAATTCGAAGAATCGAATTAGCAAACCCTAGTTCACGAAATCTTCAAATAACCGAAATTAAAGGGGAAAGGGGGAGGGCTTTTCAATCAATTGCAAAAGTAAAGAGTTGGGGTAAATGCAATTGGTAATTAAATGGGGATTTATCACAAATTGCAGGTAGGAAATTTGCAGAAAAGAATGAAAGATGAAGAACAATATAGAATTGGGATCGAGTAAATAGAAGGAAGATCGAGGACTTCCCTTTTATAGGTAAGTTGCTTCAGTCGATCGAGTAGAAATTCCACTCGATCGAGGATTTCTGTCATGCTGGACTGCTCGATCGAGTAGGTCTGAGTTACTCGATCGAGTGGACTTCTGTTGATGATCCTTATTTCACTCGATCCAATGGAATTCCCCTCGATCAATTTGAGTTCTACTCGATCGAGCTCTTTTTTCTTCCCCAAGTCACTCGATCGAATAACAATGTCATCGATCGAATGATTTTCTATTTGTATAGCCTTTGACTTTCAGCAATTTGATTTCCGCTTCTTTTTCCTGCAAAAACGATACAACACGATACCCAAAAAATACCAAAAATTGTCTAACAGGAAAAATAAATTGTTCATCTAAACTACGGATTGTAACGTAATAGTCTAATCTAAGTAAATAGTCTAATTGTCTAAGTGTCTAACGAAAACGCGATAAAATGTTATTTACAATTTGCACGGGGTTGCAAACCCGGCTAGTAACCAAATAGTTTCATGATAAGGCCACCGTTGGCCTTTGACTTGCGGAATTACCCTCAGCTGCGGTAATTTCCGACTTCTTTCTCCACACGTACGATAGTTTCTTGGAGTCTAGCTCCACCTCTGAATCACTCGAGTACATGCGAGCTCCTTTGTCCTTCTTGGACTTCTTCTTGATGTCGTCACGCGGACGTGGCTCTCCCTTTTCCAGCTCCAATGCTGCCGCTCTATGATCTGTAAGACAACATACAACAGCACGTTCCTCCAATTCGCTCCCAAGCTGGGGCGGAGGTGTTACGGTAGCAATGGGAATATCACAAACTGGAGCTATAGGCTCGATAGGAACCGAAGCTTTGTCATGCGTTAATAAATCAGGTGTGATATCAGCTAAGGGAAGTGTGTGACATGGTGAAACAAGCATAGGACCCTTACTAGCATGAGACTGCGTGAAAACTAGGTTCTCCCCACCTATTTGAAAGGTCAGTGTCCGTAACCCGACATCAATAACCGCTTGCGCAGTATGCAAGAACGGTCTTCCCAAAATGATGGGAGTGTGAGAATCCTCAGGTATATCCAAAACTATGAAATCGACCGGGATAAAGAACCTCCCTATTTGCACAGGAACATCCTCTATGATTCCTAAGGGTCGAGACAAGGTCCTATCTGCCATTTGTACCGTCATGTTGGTACACTGAAGCTTGGTAAAGCCTAACCGTTTGGCTAAAGACAAAGGCAAGACGCTAATACTAGCTCCTAGGTCACATAACGCGTTATCTATAAGATAGGTACCTATATGACACGGTATGGAAAAACTACCTGGGTCGGACAGTTTAGGTGGGCATTTATGTTGGAGGAACGCAGAGCATTCCTCAGTTAAAGCTACAGTCTCTACAGTGTCTATGGACCTCTTACGTAAAAGAATTTCACGCATAAATTTCAAGTAAGAGGGTACCTTTAATAGGAGGTCTGCAAGAGGAATGTTCACCTTGAGATCACGTACAATGTCAGCGAACCGAGCAAATTCCTTCTCGACCTTAGCTTTCTTCAATCGACCAGGAAACGGAACTGGAATGTCAGGCGATCCACGTTGCATATCCTTGACAATTGCGCTGTTGATCATCCGCTTGCTTAACCCCTTCGAACGAGCTTCTTGCTCATTAATTCCCATCGATCGAGTATCAATGTCACTCGATCGAAGATTATCAGAACTTAAACTGCTCGATCGAGCAGCTTCCTCAGTCAAATTATTCGATCGAGCAACTGAATTCTCTCGCTCGACCACTTGTCTATCTGAATCACTCGATCGACCATCAAAAACCTCTCGATCGAGTAACTTGCCCTTCAATTCATTCGATCGACTAACAATAACCTCTCGATCGATGACAACATCATTATCAGCCTTCGAAACTTTGGGATACGCACCAGAAATATCAGCAACTGTACCTGCAGGCTTGTCATAAGTGAGACTGCTTCTCAGAGTAATCATGTTTAGTGTTTCCATGTTCTTGTCAGTCTGAGACGGTAACTGGCCAGGTTGCCTAGTCGATCTAGCTCTCGCCAATTGAGCAATCTGCGACTCCAAAAGCTTGATAGTAGCATTCGTTGCTTGATCAGATTTGCTCATTTGGATAGCTAAAGCTTGTATCATCGACTTTAGCTCCCCAACTTCTGAAATTCCTCCAGATGAGGAACTAGCTTGCTGTGAAGACTGGAATTTTTGAAATCCTTGCTTGTGCGGCGGTTGATACGTCGGTTGTTGTGGTGGAAGATTAGGATTTAAGACGTTCTGGCTTGTCCATCTCAAATTGGGATGGATGCTCCCTTGATTGTAGTACCCACCCCCTTGACGGTATTGTTGAAAGGAAAAGACTTGCTCCTTTTCAGCAAAACAATCTATAGTCGTGTGACCAGTTTCGCCACACCTCTCGCAAGTAATCACATCATCCCTCTGCAGCAAATGAACCGTCTGCTGGTTATCTTCAGCTTTCTTCTCCCATTTGTCAAGTCTGGCATTTAGTTTATCAAATTTTGCATCCAGACCTTCAGAATCAATACTAGCTATCGTCCGTGTACCACTTCGCGGATTACCATATTCAGCACAATGGGTTGCCATCTCCTCTATCAGTTTCCAACCCTTATCATCATCTATTTCCTTCTGGAACCTCCCTTTTGACGCGACATCTAGAATGGCTCGATGATCATCATATAACCCGTTGTAGAACTGGTTACACAGAAACCACTGTTCGAACCCATAGTGAGGAACAGACCTCACAAGCGTCTTGAATCGATCCCAGGACTCATAGAGATTTTCATGAACCGTTTGCTTGAAATTAGTAATCTGACCCCTCAAAGCATTTGTCCTCTGTGATGGAAAATACTTCTTGTAGAAGGCCAGTGCGAGTGTAGTCCAGTCGGTAATACCCAGTTCCTCTCTATTCAAGTTCTTCAACCAGTCTTTGGCATTGTCAGTAAGGGAAAAAGGAAACAAGAACTCCTTGATCTTGTCGGCTGTCACCCCTTTAGAAACCGGAATAGAAGAACAGTACTCAGCAAAGGTCTCCTTATGCTTCCTCGGATCCTCCCCAGCCACACCCCTATACTTATCCTGCTGGACAAGCTTGATATAAGACAGACGGAGATCGAAAGAAGTTCCATCTTCGTCCGTTGTAAGTTTGAATCCCTGGGGTATACATGCAGCGGTGGGCTCAGAGTGACTAGCAATATTAGGCATCTCTGCTGGTATGGTAGTCTCAACAGTTGAATCTTCCTCGAAAATGAAATTGTCGAAGACGGATTCAGAAGTACTCAAGTCTTCCTCCTGAATAGTCTTATCTAACCCTCTCTTCCTGCGTAAGAAGGTTCTTTCAGGCTCCGGATCAACTTCCACTAATTCGAGCCTTTGGGACCTGCGCATACACAACTATAGGGAGAAAAAGATAAGAACAGTCTTAAGGAATTAGAAATTCCTTAAGACGAGACAGAAATAAATAAACAGAAAATTAAATTGCCTCCCCGACAACGGCGCCAAAATTTGATGCGTGTCGTTATACACCAAAAAGAAAACCTAAGTCTACTCACTAAGAAGATAGAGGAAGTAGGGTTGATCTCCACAGGGAGGAAACTAATTAAGTGAAATCTAAATCTGCCAGTAACAATCTGGGGGGTTTTGAAATTGGTTTTAGCTAAACTAAATAAGATTAAAGGAAGAGAAATAAAGATATGAATTAATATGAAAATAAATCAGATAAAGGAAGAATATGCTAGGATTCGGTCCACTGCAATATCGGCATCTACGGATCAACTAAGTCTGTCAATCTATCAATGAGAAGGGCAATGGTTTTCTCC
Organism: Heliosperma pusillum; assembly: GCA_022085475.1. Lineage (NCBI taxonomy): Eukaryota > Viridiplantae > Streptophyta > Magnoliopsida > Caryophyllales > Caryophyllaceae > Heliosperma > Heliosperma pusillum. The sequence goes on along the minus strand of JAIUZE010009436.1, from coordinate 7,135 downwards.
TCTCGGTCTCAAACCAACCTAGGGATTTTCCTAATTAACTCTCGTCCTCTTAGGAGTCACCTATCAATTCTAAGCAAGCCTTCCCTTCCAATGTCTCGATCCAGGTCGGGGTTAACTACCTAGCCAGTCTCCTGCGTGCACTCATTCGACTAAACCTCAATTAAATTGCTTAGACTGATTCTCATATTCAAGACTAACTAAAATAATCTATCCTAACATGCCTCTACTACAGTTTCCCTCATCCCAACATACAAGAGAATTAGCTACTCATGTTATTAACGATGCTAATGACATTAGACATAATAAAATCGTAAATAAACAGCATGAACAATAACAACGCAGCAATTAAGTAGAGTAAACAGTGATTAAGACAAAGGTTAAGAATAAAAGAGAGAAAGTAGTTTACAATCTTAGCAAATCCGGCGTAAAGAACAATCCACGTCGATAAACCCGAATGTAAACTAAAGATTAAAAGGTTCAGAAACTAATGAAAGATTAATGTCTGCTAATTACTCAATGATAATAGGTCCATGCCTAATGACGTAAATAAGAGTCATATATAATGCCTAACACGACTCTAAACCCTAATTAAGCTATGGACCAAAGGCCCGTGATAGGATCCACTCGATCGAGGGAAATTACCCTTCGATCGAGGCTTTGATTCTAGGAAATCAGTCGATCGAGGACATCTTCTACTCGATCGACCAACTGGTATACAGCTTCTACTCGATCGAGCAAAGATGTAGCTCGATCGAGGTCTTCTGGCTTCAACTCACCTCGATCGACCAAATGCATAGTCGATCGAGGTCTTCTGGTATAGTACATAGTGTGAGTCATGACTTTGGGCTCAATAATGAATGGTTTCACGCTACCCCATGCAAGAGTTCTTGTTCCGTTCCTTCCATTCTCCTAAATGCATGCACAGTGGACTGTTTTGGCTCGGTTTCCGCTACTACGCAGCTTGTACCTACAAAATGGTAATGAAAGTACAAAGTAGCCGAATAGGGGCATATGGTGATATAATATCACCTAAATGACATAGAAATGCGTGCATAAATGGACTAAAAAGTCTATATAAAATACACGCATCAACCTAGATGACGATCAACAACGACAATGATGAAATATAAACAACCACAATAGAAATTCCTTGCATAGAATAGTCGATCCACGAATTACAACGCTTGTATATAATAAAGTAGATTACAAAGATGAAAATTTTTATTGATCTAGGCTAAGGATTTGATGTAGAAAAGACAGAAATATACTAAGAAACTAAGGACAAAAAGGAAGAAGAAAATGATCTAGACAAGAGAAGAGAGGCTAGGTTTCTCTCCTCCTAATCTAGGGTTTCTAATTGTGTAGAGAAGTGTAGAGAAGTGTGTTGGGAAGTGTGTTGACATGTGGTGGTTGAGGCTCTCTTATATAGCAGTAGGTTTCGTGGGGAAGGGGTCATGCATTCATCACATAGGACCAAACGGAGGAAGTCGAAGCAAAAGCTCGGATCAGCAAACATACCTGATCGGGTACACTACTTACCCGATCGGGTAAGTTGTAATCTGGATGCTTTGACTTTCGTTTCATCTCCCTTGGCCTATGACTTGACTTTCATTATCCCCCTTGACCTTTTGAGTCGGGTTTGTTGATAGGGTTTGAGGTAAAATGTTGATTTCTTCGCCTAATTGATCGATCTTTTGACAACCGCGAAATTGTCTTTACTTCTTCTTTCTTTTGAATTAGTGAACCTTCTTGGAGTGCCTTTGACTTGGTCAAGCTCGCTTCTCAAATCGTCGGGTTCTAGGCAAATGCTCGGGAATATAAAAAAAGGGCGTAGAAACGTCACTTTCCCTACAAAACAGGTTAGAACATAGGAATTCGCCTAGAGGACGATATTAGCTCATAAAATGGCTTAACAAAGCACAAATGACATACAAAACCAAGCTAAATTGGGGGTTAAAATCATACAAATATTCACTTATCAAACTCCCCCAAGCTAAACCCTTGCTTGTCCTCAAGCAAACATAACAAACAATACCAGGACAAGGGTTGCAAGCATTGGCTACTATACCATCAAGAAACAAATCTCAACGTAAAACTTTGGAAACATAATGAATCATAACCCAAAAACAACGTGGGCAAGAATGATACATAAACATGGCTAAGATTTACATAACGGCGCAACACAAAGAATTTCACTACAGAATTTTCGGCTCTTGCATGATCTTTTTGACAAATGGACTCTCACGGCACACTCGAACACTCATGTATGCAAAAGGTGATTTCTTTATGTGTAAATGTTTTTGAGACACTCACCCATCTACGACTTATGAAAATGTGTCCGCAGTTTAATATGGGTAAACAATTCAAAACACAAGTCAAAGATCACAATGCACATAGAAAAGAAGCCGGAAGAATAGGAAGAAGGCTTTGGGAAATGGGAGAAAGGCGGACAAACAGTTATGGTTACTGTGAAGTTTTAAATGAGCTAGAAACTAACCAATGATAAATGGATACTCATTCCAAACTTTCGATCAATTTCCCAGAAGACGGATAACGAAGCTTCTTGAACATTTTTTAAACTTTCGATAAATGGATACTCATTCCAAACTCATTCCAAACTTTCGATCATTTTTTCCTTTCTTTTTTTTTTCTTCTAAACATAACATCACTTCTTGAACATTTTGGTTCTCCCAAATTCACTTTGACATAAAAGAATAAATCTTCTCAAAAGAGCACCCATACACCATAGTCTAGCTGCTAACTCAACAAGGTAGGCAGTTTTTATATGTAGTTGTTATCTTGTGAAGCATTTGTATGAAGGGGCTAATTTTGAGGGGTAATTCAAAGTGAAAAAGGCTTCAAATCTTAGTGAATCATGAATGCAATGCTTATAAGAATGAAATGAGAACCATACTTATGCGTTTTGACATGACACACATCACAAGGAGAACTACACACACCTTAATGAGACTGGGTATAGATGTACCAGCCTAAGGAGGTTCTACCTTACAATATATGTAACTTGCCAAATGTCAAGATCAAGCGTACTCATCTATAGATTCATTCCATGCCTACTGTGTACAAGACTTCCCCATGTATGCACAATTCAATGAATATTGAATCATTATCTTTTGAAAGCTCTAAGTTTGGGAAATGTAACATGATAGCATAGTAAACAAGCAAGCAAAGCATGAAAAGCATTCAATTATGTTCAAAATTTTAAATTTTTCTCTTATTCAAAAATTTGAAAAATATAAACAGCTAAAATGCAAAATGGGAAAATGCAATCCCTCCCCCAAGCTAAACATCACATTGTCCTCAATGTGAGCACAAAGACTAAATATGCAACGAGATGCTCAATGGGAAGAAGGGTAAAAAGGGAAAAAGATGAAAGGAGAGTGAAGCTTACTAGTCAGCGCGGACTCCCCCAAGCTAGTCTTTTGGACTTGACAAGGAAGGTCTTCATAGATTCTTCAAAAACTCTTTCATTTGCAAAGTAAATCTAACAAAACAAAGAAAAAGGGAAAGCAAAAATAAAATGCAAAAGGAAAGGAAACACGGGTTGCTTCCCGAGAAGCGCTGGTTTAACGTCCCGCTCGACGAATTCTTCTATGAAATCATTTGGTTGGGGACTGACGCTCTGTATAGACAATATCTAAGCATCCGATAATGGAATTGCTATAGTAGAGTTTCAACCGGTGTCCATTGACCTTGAATTTTTCACCATTACTAGTCATTATTTCCACATAACCGTATTTGCTTACATATGTGACAGTGAATGGTCCAGACCATCTTGATCGAAGTTTTCCCGGAAAAATTTTTAAACGGGAGTTGAAGAGAAGTACTTGGTCACCGAAATTGAATTCTTTTATGATTATCCTGTTGTCGTGCCAACGCTTCGTTTTCTCTTTATAAATCCTAGAATTCTCGTAAGCTTGCAAACGAAACTCTTCTAGCTCATTCAGTTGCAAAAGTCGTCTATCAGCGCTAAGCTTAGTGTTTAGTTGAGTTCTTTGATAGCCCAGTGAGCTTTGTACTCTAACTCAACGGGGAGATGATATGCCTTTCCATAAACCAACCGATAGGGGGATGTTCCAATCGGGGTTTTGAAAGCTGTGCGATAAGCCCATAAGGTGTCATCGAGCTTATTACTCCAATCGGTTCTAGATTTCGAGACTACTTTTTGAAGAATTGTTTTTAGCTCTCTGTTCGAAACTTCTACTTGACCGTTGGTCTGGGGGTGGTAGGCTAAACGTCGTCTGTGATACACACCATACATGGCAAGCAGAGTGTCTAACTGCTTTTCTCCGAAATGAGTTCATCGATCACTTATTACGGCTCTGGGTACACCAAAACGCGGAAAGATGATCTTTTTAAATAGTCGTATCACAGCTCTAGCATCATTGTTGGGGGTGTCAATTGCTTCTACCCACTTTGAAACATAGTCGACAGCGACTAAAATGTAACGATTTCCATTTGAAGAAGGGAATGGTCCTTGATAGTCAATACCCCAGACATCGAATATCTCGACTTCTAATATGCCGTTTTGAGGCATTTCATGTCTTTTGGATATTTGACCCATTTGTTGACAAGCATCACAAGCCATAACAAAGTCTCTTGAATCTTTAAACATCGAGGGCCAGAAAAACCCGGATTGTAAGACTTTGGCTACGGTCTTGGACGGACCATGATGACCACCATAAGCAGATGCGTGGCATCCTTCTAAAACTCCTTTTACTTCCCACTGGGGGATACAACGTCTATATAGACCATTTGAACACTGCTTGAAAAGATAGGGGTCATCCCAAATAAAGAATTTTGCATCATGGAAAAATCTCTTTCTTTGGTTGTAAGAAAGGTCGGAGGGTAGCTGGCGACTGACAAGGAAGTTGGCAATATCAGCATACCAAGGAGAAGAGTCCGCAATTGCCATTAATGAATCATCAGCGAACGAATCATTAATTGGCGTTGGTAATCCTATTTCAGTTACTCTTATCCTTGAGAGGTGGTCAGCGACTACATTCTATGCTCCTTTCTTATCCCGGATCTCTAAATCAAACTCTTGAAGGAGTAAGATCCATCGGATAAGTCTAGGTTTTGCCTCTTTCTTTGAAAGCAGATATTTCAAGGCAGCATGGTCAGTGTAGACAATAACTTTTGATCCTATTAGGTACGAGCGAAATTTTTCTAAGGCATAGACAATGGCGAGAAGTTCTTTCTCAGTGGTGGCATAGTTGATTTGGGCATGATCTAGGATTTTATTTGCATAATAAATCGCATGAAGAAACTTTTCCTTTCTTTGCCCTAAAACAACTCATACGGCATAATCACTCGCACCGCACATCAATTCAAAGGGCAGATTCCAATCAGGCGACTGGATTATAGGTGCGGTGATCAAAGCACGTTTGATTTTGTTGAATGCCTCAAGGCATTCCTTTGTGAAATTGAAAGGTGAATCCTTGAAAAGAAGCTCAGTCAGGGGCTTGGCTATCTTTGAAATAAATCGTCGGTAGAAACCGGCGTGGCCAAGGAAACTCCTGATTCCTTTTACATTAGCAGGGGGTAGAAGCTGTTCAATAACTTGGATCTTAGCTCTATCCACTTCTATACCTCTTTCTGAAACGATGTGACCTAAAACTACACCTTCGTTCACCATGAAGTGACACTTTTCCCAGTTGAGAACAAGGTCGATTTCTTCACATCGTTTTAGAACTCTGGATAGATTTGTCAAACAATTATCAAAGGAAATTCCATAGACGCTAAAGACGCCCATAAATACTTCCATGATAGATTCAACAAAATCAGAGAAGATACTGGTCATGCAACGCTGGAAAGTGGCAGGTGCATTACACAAGCCAAATGGCATTCTGCGATAAGCGAAAGTACCATAGGGATAGGTGAAAGTAGTTTTCTCTTGGTCCTCAAGGTGGATAGGGATTTGGAAAAATCCTGAGTAACCATCTAGATAACAGAAATACTTGTGACAAGCTAACCTCTCTAGCATTTGGTCAATGAAGGGTAGAGGATAGTGATCTTTCCTAGTTGATTGATTCAGCATTCTGTAGTCAATACACATACGCCATCCCGTCACAATCCTTGTGGGGATGAGCTCATTCTTCTCATTTTTTACTACTGTTGTTCCTCCTTTCTTGGGAAAAACTTGAACGGGGGTAACCCATTTAGAGTCAGAGATTGCATAGATTATGCCAGCATTTAGCAATTTCATAACTTCAGTTTTAACTACTTCCTGCATGTTGGGATTAAGACGGCGTTGACCTTGAACACAAGGTTTTTTGCCTTCTTCTAAATTGATTCTATGCATGCAGAAGTCCGGTCTTATGCCTGTTAAATCTTCGAGTTTGTAACCTATTGCCTTTCTATGCTTTTTCAAGACAGTCAATAGTGAGGTTAACTGATTTTCATCTAGGAGAGCACTCACTATGACTGGGCAATACTCGGATTCATCTAAAAAAGCATATTTTAGATTCGAGGGAAGAGGTTTTAGTTCAGTTTTTCGTACTTCTGCCTTGGCAGGAGTATCAATCAAGCTTATGAACTCTTTAATTTCTTCTGATGGTATCTCTTCTCCGATCAGGTCCTTTTCAAGCTCACTGATCTCGAAATTATCATTCTCAGAGATATCCTCCAACAACAAGATTTCCTCTAAAGGATCCTCGATTATTGATGGATACAGAGATTCATCAACAATGGAGTCGAGAATATCAATAAAATAGCAAGACTCCTCTAGCATGGGGCTTTTCATTGCACTGTTCAAGTTATAGGTGACTTTATCATCACCTACTTCTAGTGTCAGCTTTCCATTCTTAACATCGATTACTGCTCCGACAGTGTGTAAAAATGGCCTTCCTAAAATAATAGGGATTTGAGAATCTTCAGCCATATCTAGCACGGTGAAATCGACGGGAATGAAAAACTTTCCTACTTTGACAGACACATCTTCTAAAACTCCCATAAGTTGTTTTAAAGAACGGTCTGCCATTTGCAGAGTGATACTGGTGCATTTGAGAATTTCCATATTCAACTTTTTACATATGGAATAGGGCATGACGCTTACACTGGCACCTAGATCGCATAGAGCTTTATCGATTGTGTAGGTGCCTATAGTGCAAGGTAT
>JAIUZE010009435.1:0-21929 GCA_022085475.1 Heliosperma pusillum | reverse complement strand
CAGCTTCCCTACCTATTGTTATAGATTGATAACGGATTCACATGATAGCTTTCACATGATAGGTTATATGTTAGTTAATTGTTTCATAACATGAAAAACATATCATATATGTTAAGGTTTTGTATTTTCCATATACATTGCTTTTATGTTATTCATGTTTAATTAAACTCGACATTTCGTGGCTGGGAGAACTCGGAGTTAATCCCCACTGACTGTGGCTTCCGTGTTTATATTTAATGCGGTCGAACAGGTGGTGATGCATATTTGGGGTACATTGACGAGCTAGCGAGCGAAGTATTTACCTTGGACCTATATTCGGTTATTAGATTGTATATTATTATATACTCTTTTCATTCCGTATTTATACGGGAGATATGTCTCCCGTCTTGTATATTTCTTTTGTATAATATTATTTCCGTTTTGTAATGACCCTTTTTTATTTATGACACCTTCGTTATGTATTATTATCTTTTATGTATTTAAATAATTTTTTTCTTTCCGCAAATTTGAGGGTGTCACAACCTTGTCATATCGCCGTGAGATCCATATGTCGCCTTTTGCGGACATACAGCTCCCCTTGATTTTAAGAGTTCCACACCCTTCAAGTCTCGGACTCGATACTTCTTCTCGTTGGGCTCTAATACCCCTTGTTGTAACAGAATCGTTGACAACCTCTAGTTGGGCCCTTGTTTCGCCGGCGACAACAATGCCCGCTTTGGGCCAATCACTCACAGATTTATTCTTTAGCTCCTTTTTAAAAGATCTCGTACTATTATATTTGGTGGACATGCATAAAGATGTTTCACCTTTACGCCACGTACTTATGTGAAACTTGAGTTTTCACCTTAACATTTAATGATTTAGTTTTTACTATTAATTATATAAAAAAAACAATGCTCCTAATCCTTGATTCACAAATATATGTTAGTTTAACATTTTAAACATGTTTTGGAACAATTTTATGAATTATACTTGTTCATCGGGTATAAATCATCCTATTTATTCCGTATTCCTTAGGAGGTTGCCTTTCACAATTTATGAGACGAGGGTTTGTTTTAAAAAGATTGGCAATTGTTATTTGGTATTCGGAAATTTGTTCTGCAATTATTTTGAAATTTACTTAAAACATTGTAGTATAAGGAGGCGTGGGGTATTATTGCGGATAAAACAATTTAAATATACTTAAAAAACTTGGGAAGAATTCTCTATCTTTTTATAAGAACAATCTTTTTTTTTCTTTTAAGATTTCGTTCTATCATTTGACAAAAATATAACGGTGTCCGAAAAGAGGATAAACCTGGAATATCGTTGGCCTTTGAATTGTTGGGAAATTCAACCTTGGAATTATTTACTAGGGTAAATTTTCCTAATTATTTGGTCCATCTTTGAATAGTAAAGTAGTAGTCCAATTATTTTGTCATTTTGATGCTACTTGGAATAGTATTTATTTAGTTTGGTCATAGTGGAATATATTTAATTTATTTTCTTGGCCATACTTTGAAAAGTATTTCGTATATATTTTACTTTTCTAAGGACTACTTGGAATTGAAATACATTATTATTTATGTGCATAACTCATTCTAAATTATGCTACCCAACCTCTAGATCATCAAACACATAGCAATTTAACAAATCAAATGGAGCAAGTAAAATTGTTTGGTGTATGGGGTTGTCCTTTTAGTACGAGAGTTGAAATGGCACTAAAATTGAAGGGAATTGAGTATGATTTTGTTATAGAAGACATGAGAAACAAAAGTGAGGAGCTTCTTAAGTACAACCTCATCACCAAGAAAATTCCTATCTTGGGCTATCGAGACGTTGGTGATCATAGAATATATTGACGAGATTTGGAAGGAAAATTCGTTGTTACCTATTGACCCTTATGAACGAGCGCAAACTCGTTTTTGGGCTAAGTTTATCGAGGAGAAGGTAAATTCCCACGACTAATTCAATTGATTTATAACCTTTTTTTACGTGAACATAACTTGTTTAATTTGTGAGTTGAAAGTTGACATTACAAATATTTTGATTTAAGGTCCGAGATATCAGTTGTACATCTAAGCTACGGTTTTCGATTACTTTCTGAAACTCATAGGATTATCTCAATTAAAATTTATTTGTATATTACGGAGTAATGGTTGAAGATCAATCAATATTTCAAATTCAGGTTACTTCAATTGTTCGTAATTTGACTTTGTACGGAATAGTAGTACTTATAAATCAAACAAAGTGGATATCAATTGGTACACATTCGCATGTTGATTGGATCTTCTTAACTTTATTTAACGATGAAATGAAAACTCCTATATTTGTATGAGAGTGATTAACTCCATCTAACTTTATTTCGAAATTCAACTCGAAATTATATCTTTAGTCTATTCGTAGTATATATGAATCATATGGTCAAATCGAACTCAACTCCAATTCGTTCCGAACTTTAAAAAAAAACACATTTTGGTATGGCATTGTATTTCAGATAGGCGCTACATCTTCGAAGGCACTCCCTATGAGAGGACAAGGTACCGAAGAAGCAGACGACGAACTACTAACCCAACTCGAAATCTTAGAGAATGAGATGAAGAGAAACAAGTTATTCAAAGAAAATAGAAACAAGTTTTTGGATATAGTAGGGTTATATATAATTTATTGGATCCCAATATTGCAAGAAGCTGCAGGCAAGGATGTGTTTACAAGAGACAAGTTCCCTGAGATTTACAATTGGGCAGATGATATCCTTCATTGCAACATTATTAAGGAGAACTTGCCTAATAAGGAAAAAATGATTGCCTTGTTACGTTCACTTAATTAAGATTTCCTTATTATTCCGTATTATAAATTCAAATAAGACCGCGGTAAAGCTTATTGTTGCTTTATTATAGATTTTGTGCTTTGTTTGTTGTTAACATTAGACATTAAGATCAATATAAATGTATGAACGATTTTACAAGAACCAATAATGCACAAATTCTCATTGAAGATAGCATATCCGTCTTCAATGAAGACGGGTCGGATTCCTTCTCACAAGATTAGGCGGATCTGTCTTAATTTGTACATGACACTCCTTTTGGTTTCCTTATAGTTTGAAATGCCCTTGTTTAATCTGAGACAGTGTTGTAATAGGGTAAAATGGACATGATGTAATTGGCTCAGTTTGGTTGATTAATATGTTGCTTACATTTTCACAAAAGACGAGACAATATACATGACAAAGTATACCAATTTTTTTTGTGCATAATCTTGTTTATCCAAGCTATTCGATCCCACGATCCGATCATACCGCATCTTTTTCGATCTAAAGTAGGATCCTTATCCTACCAACCTTTGTCTAGTTACATGACCCGAATACCTGTACCTCAACCAACACTTGAATCGAGGACTCGAGCATGACTTGTAACATAAATGCTTATTGTTGCAAACTAACTATTATGTCTAAAAATAACTTGGTAATAACATACCTGAAGATGATTAAATCACAAAATAACCAAACTTGACTAATCTAAGCCAACTTCTTGCAAACCTGACATTAACCCAGTCCAGACGGACTCGGTTCAAAACCAACCCGATTAACCCGTTTCTTAGGTCTAACACGAGTCCATGGGAAACAGGTGCTAAGATACGTGCACTCAATATACTAAGGACTTGCTTGGATTGAGGGTAAAAGGAGGGGAATCGATATGAGAGTAATATGTACGCTATTTTTTCTAGGTTTTGAATGAGAGTAATTATTTACCTATAGAATTTATTACCCTTATAGGAGGGTAATACATTACCCACCCTCTCCCATGGGTAATGATTACTAGGTAAAAGATCACCATAATAATCATCCCCTTATACTAAAAGATTAAGCTTGCTTGAAATTTTCTCTCCAAAATGCTAGATTTAAATAAGGAAATTATACTATTGGTAATAAATGCCTATTATATATCAATTCATACAAATTGATTGCAAACCATTATAAATAGTTATAAACACTCTACACTATTATTATTAGTTTCGAGGCAAAAAAACTTGCGGTGAATAGAATTTGAGAAAAAAATCATAAAAATAATATCATTTGTTACAAAAAAAAACTAAAATACACATTTCATAACATAGTCAACTCTCTTTTTAATTTCTCGATTTAAATTTTTTCTTCACGAATCAATATACAACGATGCAAAATGCGAAAAATCAGTTGAATATTTATAAATAGTATACAACTTCAAAAATAAGAATCTACATATACCGTGCAAAAGTATATTTATTATTACAACACAATCTTATCTAATTGTATTACCAAGTCATTACATCACGTTTATATTGCGCCTTTAGTGAATATAATGATGTGACCACAATATTTTTCAAAATAAAGTTAACAATACAGTGTTTCAATAAAACCGAAACTCTTATTTGAAGTAAAAGTGTTGACGAACCTTTTCTTTTATACATCTTAATATAAAACATTATTAATAATAATTTTATAATTAGAGTTTAAATGGAGTTACACGCGTGATGTTATTATTACATTATCTAATATTACCATATAAAAAACCGCGCATTTACACGAGATCTATACTAATTATCAAACCTATCGCCAAGTAACTCATTATCCTAGCGAGCGATTATCAAACCTATCGCCAAGTAACTCATTAGTTGACAACCGTCTCCCTCACCACTTCACCCTAACGTCATTTCACTTTGTCCATCTCGCGCCACCGCCGATAGCCGCATACATTTCATTCAAAACTTTGTAAGTTTTATTAATCATTAAAATACCATTTAATTCGTCTATTGATTTAAATACTCTAGTTTAAAATCCGTTAATTGTCTCCGTTGTAACTACAAATTTAGCTAAAACAATTATATAAATTTGTCTTGGAATTTTATGCAGCTTTTTATTAATTGCAACGTGAAATCATGACTTCATTGGTGTTCAATTCAACTTGTATTTTCTCTAATCCAAAGGTAATTCTAAATTCTAATAATTTTATTTCATCTCTTTTTATTTTAATCAAATTATGCAAAATAAATTCGTTTGGATGTAGTTAAATAATACTCCGTCCCTTTTCTTAATGATGTTCTCACTTCTTGAATACGTAACTTACGGAGTATATGCATACGGAGGAAGGAAAGTAATAAGTATTTGTTGTTTTTTTTTTTTTTTTCAAAAGAGGGGTGGTGTAGATGGGGCATATATTCAGAGGAGATTACGAGTTCGAAGCTCGGTGGCGTCAGTACCGTTAGTTTCACAGGTTGCTGAGAAGGCGAATTTGGCCAAAACCGTTCGCATTGCTGTTCTTGGTGCTAGTGGTTATACTGGTGCTGAGGTGCTCTTTTTGTTATTCATGAGCTTATTTATGATGATAAACGCTTATTTTTATTATAATTATTAATCGTCCGCATTGCTGTTCTGAGGTGCTCTTTTTATTGCTCCGTATTATTGAGGTTGTGTACGTCTGACTTCTATTTGCCTTATCATTTGCGGGAGCCCTTGGGGCACCTAGTTGTTATCGTTGTTGTATAGTCATTGAACCAAAGCAAGCTATACCTTAAGGAGACTATTACATCTTTGGAACATAAGAGTGTTATGTACTCTTGCTGTCCCGGTCATTTTTTTACCTATTTCATTTTTACGTGTCTCATTCATTTGCTTGCCTTTCTATATTATGAATGGTTCCAATGGGTAATTTATTCTTCCAAATAGATTATTTTTCTTGACGAGACATATTTGGGACTATTTGTATTTTTCTCTATTTAAGCATAGATTTTTTTGTTTAAATCTATTTTGTGTTTACGTTATTTTATGAATTGCTTACAATGGAAACAAGTGGTGGCCAATGTTTATGTGTATGCAGTCTTACATTCATGGCTCCACTTAGCTTGGTGAGACCAGTAAATAGCTCGTTTTGCGGGTTAATTGATGGTTTTAGAAGTACTAGAGATTGTGAACTTTTGGATAGGATGCCCGAACGAGTGAGACTTAAGATTAACTTGGTCGGTATCATTTACAAGAATGGATAGTTTGTACCTATCCGGACAACCACATCTCCCAATTGTCTCAATGTTTTTTGCCTATCGTACGACATTGTACGGAGTTTCGTTATCTTGCAGTTCCAATATTGGTAGCGTATTGCGGTAACACACTATGACATAGTAGTAACACTAGTAAGGAATCTGACGATAATGATGGGACATATCACAATTTTTTTAATCCATCATATCAGTTTATTATGTAGTTTATCTGTAGGCTTCTAATGTCCAAATTCTTTATATGGTAATAGTGTTTGTGGACGTGAGCATTTTATGCATACTGTATAACAAGAGCATTTTTATTTATTGATTTTAAAGTGAATCTAATATTTTTTTTTTGTAATTCCTCTCTATGTTTTCATTTATTCAGATTGTTCGTTTGCTGGCAAATCACCCATACTTTGGAATTACTCTGATGACTGCCGATAGAAAGGCAGGCCAGTCAATTGCATCGGTGTTTCCACATCTGATCACCCAAGTGTGATTTTTCTCCCTTCTACAACTCTACTAACTTTTTCGTGTCTGTAACTTGTAGTAGTTGTTTTAGCTTGCATATTGGTGTAACATTTTGTCTTAACTGTTTGCAGGACTTGCCGAATATGGTCGCTGTCCAGGATGCAGATTTTTCAAATGTAGACGCAGTATTTTGCTGTTTGCCCCATGGCACAACACAGGTGTGCCCTCTTCAAATGACATAACCTTTAGCAGTCATCAGAATGACGTATGAATGAATTGAAATGACATAGTCGTAGATATCAACTCTATTTTTTCTGGTTGTCTTCACCTTCAATGAAACTACTAGGCATGTGAAACATTATTTTTATTCCTTTCAAGTTGATATGATGTCAAGTCCACTAATTTTGGCTTAATAATTAGGGTAATGATAAATACAACCCTTAGGGTTGTATATAAGCATTAAATGAATTACCTAAAGTGGAATTAAATTAGGTATGTTTGACAAAATTACGCGTATATTGGTGTCATTAATATTAAATATAAGCTTTTATTTCCTCTTATGGAGCCTCAAATACAGCCCTTAGGGCTGTATATATCATTTTCCTAATAATTATTACTTACTGCAGGATATCATCAAAGCTCTTCCCAGATCGTTAAAAGTGGTTGATCTTTCTGCTGTAAGTATCAACTGACATTGTTTTATATGTTAACTGCGTTATGCAAAAAAACTATTAGGCTCTTAAGTTAATCCACGGAAGTAATTTGAGAATTATTATTCAGGACTTCCGGCTGAGAAATATTCATGAGTATGAAGAATGGTATGGCCAACCACACAGAGCGCCAGAATTACAGGCATGGTGATTAATGTTTTTTCCTTGGATTTTTTTTATCTAATATTTGCCTGATTAGTTTTTGGCAATTTCTCACCTAAAATTGAGCTGTAAGAAACCGTCTTAGCGGGATTTGCCGCATCCTTATGTTGATGGATTAGTTATGTTAAAAGTGCATCAGTTCTGTATTCTGAACTAAAGGATACTGCTCCAAGGCTATGAATTGCATATTTGTGAACTATTACTGAGTTCCTACCCTTGTAACTTTGTTAGACCCTGTGATACTGTTGTGTGTAATATCTATGAATAGTCTGTATGCTGCTGCTTGTTTTAGAGCTGGTGTAGAATCGGAATTTGATTTGACCTGCTGATAGCTGCTGCATTCTGCTATGCTGTTTGCTGCTGCATTCTGCTATGCTGTTTGCTGCTGCATTCTTCTTTCTTGCTGATAACTGTTTTTTTGTCATCCCAGAAAGAAGCTGTGTATGGTTTAACAGAGCTATTGAGACCTGAAATTCAGAATGCACAATTGGTTGCAAACCCTGGCTGTTATCCAACATCGATCCAGCTCCCTCTTGTTCCTTTGCTAAAGGTTAGCTTTTACTGAATTCCATTCTAATGATTTTAGGTACTCCGTTCAGGGATACCCTGGGAGCTCAGTGATTTAATTATTTTATACACCCCTTTTTCACTATAACCTTCTTGTTTGTTGTCTTCAACAGTTAACTGAATTGAATGAATCACATTTGTTAACTCTATTTATAAGCTGACTTTAACTTTAACCGAACATAACAATCTTGAGTTGAACTATATTTTGGTATTTAACAGAATTGTTTCCAAACAAGTTTCAATAAGGCAGGGGAGGTGTTATGACAAACTTTCCTTGTGATTTGTGACTTGTGAGAGGGAAGCTGGAACTCTCCGTTTGTTAAAGTATATTGCAACTTTTCCTCGAACGTCAATAGGGTAAAGCAAAAATTGCTCTCATTAACTGTTTATTGGCTTAATATTGTAGGGTAATCTTATAAAGCATAGTAACATAATTATTGACGCAAAGTCTGGTGTGAGTGGGGCAGGTCAGTATATCTACTAATGTAAAACATGTGCTTTAGTAAAAGAAAGTTGTCTGTGCATCAGCAGCGATTGAAGTTGAATTTCTTAATGCTTAATCCTATAGGACGGAGCGCAAAGGAGGCTAATCTGTACACAGAGGTAGCCGAAGGAATCCATGCTTATGGTATTACAAGACATCGTCATGGTCAGTGTTTGATGGGAGTGAAATCTCATATATCTTTCCTTGAATTGTCAAGCTAAAATTGATTCCTAAATGCATTTTCTGCACTGTCACTAGACTTGTTGTAAATCAGTATAATAAATGAATCTTTGTTTTTCATTTACTTTTGTTTTTAACTTACGTACGTTGACCTTCTTTGCAATCCGTAAGCTACTAATATCGCCTCTTTTGCTGTTAACAGTACCGGAAATTGAACAAGGGTTGTCAGATGTTGGAAGTTCAAAAGTTGTTGTCAGCTTCACTCCTCACTTAATGCCAATGGTAGTAGTGGCTTCAGAGAGATTTATAATGTTGTATCCGACTTTCCAATAGAAATATAACTTCTATTTGCCTGCAGAGTCGTGGAATGCAGTCAACCATATACGTTGAAATGTCCCCAGGAGTAAAAGTTGAGGATCTGTATAAACAATTAAGTATCTTCTACGAGGTACTCCTAAACCCTAGGCTTTAATCTAACAAGGTTGAAACTCCCGTGGTTCTGTTAACCATTCATCTCAATTTAGTTTCATTGTGTTTCTATTCATAAGCTGATGTGCTTTTTCCTCTGCATCAGTCGCATCTAGACCTCAGTACTCATAGAAACCTACTCATTATCCTTTGCTTTCTTTTTTATGCTTTCAGAAAGAAGAATTTGTTAAATTGTTGCCAGAAGGAGTTGTTCCTCACACTAGGCATGTCCGTGGATCAAACTACTGCTGTATAAATGTCTTTCCTGATAGAATTCCCGGAAGAGCAATCATAATCTCAGTTGTATGTCCTCAAATATTAACCTTAAATTTCCTTGAATGTTCCATAAATGTATCCTTCTTTATTTTAATTAAAGTGTTGCTTTCCTTTTAGAGGTATATGTGTTGGTCTTTCAAATACTGGCATACTGCCGAGTGACTTTTATTTCCTAACATAGTATTTAGTATTCACAACAATTACCACAAAAATCTAAGTTCCAATTTGATTGGAGTCAGCTAATATGAATGGCCGAATGAAGCCGTCAATATGAGGGTGTAAACAATGAAAAAGTTGAGACTCTTGTGAAGCGAAGCAAGATCGGTGAGAAGACATTAAAAATGAGGAAATTCCTACCTGAGAGACTTGAATGTGATATACAAGTGTGAAATAAAAATCTTACAAAACTTGGGAAAGTAACAAAAAGGAGATTCAAATGAGAAAAAATTTAGGCCTGAAGAATAAACAAAACAAAAGAATAAATGTAAAATAAAATGACGCAAAAGCCCACTATCAACATGAATATTTTTTTTTGTACTCAGCTGTGCCATCATAAATTCCAAAAGGCTCATATTACTTTCAATTACTCGCCATGTTTTCTAATTTTCTCCGGAGCATAACAAATCTTATCATTTACGCACTCTTCAAGCCTTTGTACTCGTGAATCACATGGTATCATCTAACTTGGCTTAACCACGCGACCACTCATTTTGTGTTCATTAGATGCATGTGAAGATGAAAGAGCTCACCCATATAAATGTCGCATGTGTCCGTATAGGCGTATAGGTGCGGTCCAGGCTCGATAACGTCAACTTAACAATGCAACTCCTACGTTCTTCTCAATCACTTAATTCCTAAATTGATCATTTCCTGCATGGCCAATCACACAACCACCGTAGCGCGTCTCCACCATATACTATCTTATGAACACCCATTTGTTTAATGGCGCAACACTCAGGGGGCGTTTGGTTCACAAGGTCGGAATGGATTGGAATGGATTGAGATACCATGGTGGATTGGATTTAGAACCCCATTCCTACTAATTATTGTTTGGTTCACTTTTGAATTATATGGGGTGGAATGGATTTAGAAACTAGAGGGGGAAGGTGGGTATGGGATTCCAAGGGGTTGGGGTGGAATTAGAATCCATCAGGATTCCAACTCCATTCCAAAACACCCCAACCAAACACTAGAATGGATTGAATCCATTCCAATCCATTCCAAAACCTCCAACCAAACACCCCCTCAGTGCCTAATAAATGAGCAGGCAAATTGTCGTGTTCTCGAAAGGTTGCCTTTTACTATTGAAAATATTTTGTCAACGGCAAACTATCTGTTTCTTTCTTTCTGCTGCTGCCTTTCTTTTCTCCTTTCTTTCTCTCTTTACACTGCCCTCTTTTATTTCCTGCTTAGCTTATAAATCATGCGAACATGTATTGCAGATTGATAACCTTGTAAAGGGAGCTTCTGGTCAAGCTGTTCAAAATCTGAATTTAATGATGGGATACCCAGAGAGCACTGGGCTTCTTCACCAGCCCTTGTTTCCTTGAGGTAAATACTTAATGACCAATGGATTTTACTGCCCTTGAATAGTTTGAATCTTTTCGTAAAATAATGCACAAAAACTAAATATTATGCAAAATGGGTTTCATTCAAAAATATTTAGCGAAATGGCGTCTTCGAGAATTGGCACCCCTAGAATCGGAGACGGACACACGAGGGTGTGTGGCGTGTTTGCTTTAACGCCATATTTTGTTTTAGTTATATAATTAATGCTTTGAAGCGAGAGGAATCGTAATTGAACTCTAGAGGCCGTGGACAATTTTTTGGGGTCTTTTTAGCTCATTGGTCATCCAGGCGATAGGGCACCCGCCCTTAAGTTGTCCTGAGAAGACTCTCCCGATAGAATAACTAGATATAGCGATGATAATCACCTAAGAACAGACTGCAGTAATGTGATCCAGTTTGGGAGAGCTTAAACGCATTGGGCATTCGCTGCTGTTAAGTTATGTATAAAAAAAACATATTATGTAGCTGATAGCAAATTGAGTAAGTCTTATGCAAGACCGTCTCAACCATCTCACATAAAAGTATTGTGAGACCTAATTTACGGTACACTAAAAACTACACTCACAAAGAAAAAAGGAAAACGTAACCTAAAAAAGGTAATTACCCCTCTCGTGAGGTCTCACAAAAAGCTTATTGTGAGACTGTCTTATGAGAGTTAATGTAGCAAATTAGCATTAGCTTACCGTGATGTAGCAATTTTGTTCCTAACAAAGGTCCCAAGTTAGGGTGAAGGAAGTTTTATTGAGGGTATGGAGCTCACGTCCACTATTTGTGTTATGTCAGGCTTTTAGCCTTATGCGTACATTGGAAATGGACTTGTTTTTTTTTAATTGGCTCTTGTTGAAATGACAACTTACTATTGCTGGTAGTCTTTGAGACCATGTTATTAAATCTTGGCTACGACATTGACAACGCTTCACAGCCGGTTTTTACTGTTCAATGGTCACCTTCTCCACATTTACAACACAATGACCAAGATTAAGCCGCAAGCACTAATTTGAGGTCAATTTTTAAACGGGAATGGAATTGTATGCTTTAGACCGAGTATCATAGCAGTTGCAACTTGACCAATCTTCACTCATTTCAGGATAGGCCTTTCAGAAGAATGCCAATTGGATTCCGGAGAGTGAAAGTTTGTGATGGCCTTCAAAAACTGCTACGAGTCTGAAACATCGTAGATGTATTTCAGCTATCTTCGCAGACTGTTTGCAGAATTGCAGCTTCTATTTAGAAAATGCAACGGAATGTACTGGAGGATGGTTTAAGAATTCAAAGTCCTTTAGAGTTCCATGGAATTTTCAGTGAGAACAATGTACCACCAGAATATCTATTTGTAGTTGTACATGAGAAATTAATTGAATGCCCTGTGACCCCTGTCAGTCGATCTGTCTTATTTGCGCAACTGTCACACTCCTCGCCATATTAGCTCACAGTGAAAGATCACTACAAAATAAGAACAAAATTGCCTTGTTTTCGGTCTCCTGAAATCTATTTTCGTTTCCCTGCAATCAACCAAGTTAGGAGGGTTGCCGGTTGCAGGATTTTGGAAGTTCAAATTCGACAATTTTTCTGATAATGCTTTATTGAGGCCAAGAGTCGGGATCTATATATTAAATCAAGGTATCACGTGAAATTTAATCAACGATAAACAAATAATCGGAAGCAAGTGAGTAAATATGAATAAGCAACCAAAAGCGAAATTGATGATTTTTGGTCGTTTTCGAGTTGCTCCGTAATTGAAGGAACTGCCTGCAACGAGACTTGTAATACAAAGATGGAATAATGTGTTTGGACTGAACTAAATTTAATGGATACGAGTTGAATTTTACTTAATTGAACTAATGATGAGATATTATTGCAATAATATGGGGTTTTGGAAAATCGGGGTGCATGATCTATATGTTTGACATACGAAATCGTGGTGACGGTATGTTTTACAATGACAATAAATAAAAAACCAAGAATAGTCTATAACATGTGTTGGTCTTTATCTTCAAAATACATTTTAAATTAATATTAACAATAAATTCAATAAAAAATTATCCGCTTGTTTTGTTCAGTTAATATATTGAATTTAAATATAATAATTCGCATATATACAATACAATCATCAATAATTAGTTTTTGATCCACTTCAATCTAAGACGAAAGCGGATCAAAAACTAATTATCGATTCAGTCCAAGATCCTGAAAATTTTAGTATAATCTTCAGTCCACCGAATTTTTATTTTGATTTTCAGTCCGATAATATTATAAATATAATCTACCTCTATATAAAGCCCTTTAAAAACACAAATTCTTATTTCAGACGGACCATTTCCGTCTAAAAAATAAGACGGGATTATGTTCCCACTTTTTGATAAAATGTAACAACAACTTATTTTTAACTTGTTTTCAATAGTGGTTACATCTAACTGTAAAGTGGTTACAAAATCCCGTCTTATTGATAAAGACCAAAATGGTCCGTCTGAAGCAAGACCAACCGACGAAAGAGAAAGTCTTGTATAAAACAGTTGCTTAAACCCTTTTACGTGTAAAATTAAACCAAGAAATAACTCCGTGTACAAGTATAATGGCCTCTCGATACCTGGCGTCACCTCACTGCCGCGACCAACCCTGCAGCTACCCTCCTTGGTACTCGTGCATCCATTTCGTCCTCAACAGGGCGTCCAGTCTCCGCCTTGTATCGGACATTCGGAAGGATGAGAAAGATTTTGGATCACGAAAAGACACCCATGTTACCCCTTGGTTTTGCGTTTTGATGATTTTATTTACAGTATGTTTAGGTTGTTTTTTTACATGATACCCCTTTATTTTTTCGAATTCCACGTGGTACCTCTCCTTTTTTCGAAATCTACATGATACCCCTAAACTTAATGAAAACATCTCAAAATACCCAAAATGCAATAATCGGCCTCTTTTAAACGTTTATATTATGCACTTTTTGTGGATCTTTTGAAAATAATTTGACATGTCATTAACATAAATATCGTTTAGTCAATTAGAAACATATTTTCTTTATAAAATTTAGGTGTTTTAAGACTTGATTTTAAGTAGTTTGGGTAGTTTATGTACTATTTACTAAGTTTAGGAGTACCATGTAGATTTCTAAAAAAAGGAGGTGTACCATTTAGAATTCGAAAAAACATGAAAGGTGTTCATGAAGTCTTGTAGATTACAATATTTCTTGTTTATTCTACACCATTATATTTATACTAGCTATGCATGCATACACCAAATTTGGAAGATGTTCATAGAATACATGCCCCAAATGAAGATCATAAGTAAGGCATCTCTTAATAATAGAGATAAATGTTTTTAAAAAAATGTTTCCAAAACAGGAAGATCTTAGAAGAGTGTATATATGTTGAATATGGAATGTTTTCGGAACCTCGTGTTAATGGAAGCAAGAGTTCACGAGGAGCCACATAGTTGGTGGGCTAATAAACTTACTTGTTTCTCAACCGGCATCACCATCTTGCTGTGAGAGGCTCACAAACTCAAAAACAACTGATGATCTTGTTTAAGTCGACAGTAATAATTATCGGTTGTTGTTAAAAGAGAATAGGTGTATGGAGGGAGTATTTGAAATCGGAGACTTAAAAGAGAAGAGCATACATTGTTTAGGTCCTTGGTGTTGGTCTCAGGAGTCAGGACATGCATGGGAGCAAGTTTGTGTGTCTATCCTCGTTAAACTCATCCTCAAAAGCCAAAATTCACTGTCACCGGCTCACCGCGTCCACCACTAATTCGTTTACCATTACGACTTACCGTCTACAAATAACCCGTTTCAAAAATGCACTTAAACTTAAGGACGTACAAGTAATTATTATAGATAACACTAAATTACTGAATTTAAGGTGTTTTGATTCAAATTGTTATAGATAATATCATGTATTAACTGCTACGAATCTGAAACATCGTAGATGTATTTCAGCTATCTTGCAGACTGTTTGCAGAATAGCAGCATCTATTTAGAAATGCAACGGAATGTACAGGACGAGGGTTTAAGAATTCAAAGTCCTTGAGAGTTCCATGGAATTTTCTGTGAGAAAAATGAACCCTCGACCTGTACATTCCGTTGGAATTTTCGTCCTGTACAAATAGATTACAAATAGATTCCGTTGGAATTTTCTATTTGTAGTTGTACATGAGAAATTAATTGAATGCCCTGTTAGTCGATCTGACTCATTTGCATAACTGTCACTCACCGAGTCACCGCCATAGTAGCAGCTCACGGTGAAAGATTACTACGAAATAAAAATAAAAATGCCTTGTTCTTGGTCTCCTAAAATTTATTTTTGTTTCCCTTCAATCAACCAAGCTAGGAGGGTTGCAAGATTTTGGAAGTTCAAATTCGACAATTTTTCTGATAATGCTTTATTGAGGCCAAGAGTCGGGATCTATATACGGAGTATTAAATAAAGGTTGAGACACCAGTTATGTTAAGCGATCACGAAAGCACTCTTCTAGAGTTCTAGTTTTGTTCTTTTTCGATAATAAAAAAAAAAGGAAAAGTTGTTGATTACGGCCTTTTAAAAACATGATTTTGAAATTTACAGTTTTATATAAACATTTTTGAAAATTACACTTAACTAATCACTTCTGATGAGAAATTACTGTCAAAACTTTGACTCCAGCGGAATCTTATTGCAAATTTTAAAATTTGTCATTTAAGTTCATCTTTTATGACGTAAATACCCTTACCATCAAAGACTTCCTTCTTATATACTCCCTCCATTCAACTCCACACTACACTTATCTTTTTTCACGTTTGCCAACGCACGTTTTGTATCGTAAATATAGTTCGCTACGTATTTGCAAAAATTATACAAGTTAGATATTTTTAATATACTCTTAAAGACGAATCAAACAAGATCCCACATGAATATATTTTCTCTTATGCATTAGCCGGAAATTGAAAGATTCTTCCGACTTGTGAATAGTGTCAAAAATAGAAACCTACCATGTGGAGTTGAATGGAGGTAGTATACCCTTTAAAAGAATGTTGAAAGAACACTATGAAAGAGGAGAGTGTATATCTAACAGAGACCTGAGACATTTTATTATACTACCACCTAGTTTGATTGTTGTTCCTTATTTCCTTATTGAGCTTAGTTTGGTGTTGTTCCCTCTTTCCTTATTGGAAAGCTTTTGTGTGGTCCAAATTTAATTGTATGTGGAGTAGTGTGTTTTATGTGGTCCAAATTGACTTTCTTAATCCTTGTGTACAAAAGAAAAGGGAAGAACATGTAAACTAGGAGGGAGTAATAAAGACTGTCGTAACTTCTTCGTCGAATAGGCTGATTTATTCATTCATTGATTTCATTCAGCCGAATAGGCTGATTTGTTCATTCATTCAGCCAACGGATCTGCCGAAAGCAGCACCAGAAGATAAGGTACCTCGGCAAGTGTAAATTTCGTAGAATAGAAGTAAAATAAAACAGAAATCAACAATAATGAACAACTTTGTTCCAGTTGATTTCCTTCGCCTTCACTTCATTTGGGCATTGTAAATTTATAAGATCATGGTGAGAAATAACTCAAAAATCATGTATTAAGCAACAACTTTATTACCTTTTAAATACCGGAAACCAACTGGAGGCTAGGATCCTGTTTGCCACTTCAAAGGCGGGTAGAAGAACACATGATGCAAGATCTCCGAAAAGATACAAAAGCATCAAAATTAAGCCACCAAAACATTCCAAAATCATAACCGGAGTGACCTAATATTATGTACGATAATACCTCAACCGTAGCTACTATACTACGGAGTAAGACCTAATCAGTCAGTAATATCTACATATGCAAATAGTCAAGAACATTTCTCACAGTTAGGAGAGAGACGTCTCGGAATCCTAGGCCAAATAGAACTTCATAATGTCAGATGAAAATAGAAAATTCCGGGTTGCTAACCATCATAATTTGACAGAGAGTTTAATGAAAATAGCTACAGATAGCTACTAATTCAGCACAAAAACGAAACAAAGCACCTCAAAGGACAACACTACCGATGCCTAAATAAAACTAACTTTACAAATTTTTTTTGCAAATTCATTACCATATAATATACATTTTTATAACAGAAATTACAGAAATTTCTGTACATATCAGCTTACAGAAATTTGACTTAACTGGAATTAGACGAGGTTTCTCCTCTTGGAATCCACAGCTTTCAAGTGAAGTGTACCTCAAGAAATCAAAACGCCAGTATCCATGCAGACACCGGAAATTCTGTTACCAAGTAAGGTCAAAATCAACCCACAGCCAACTCCAGTACATCCATCTTGGTGAACTGAAAGCAGATCAACTCCTCAACCTTCTAATGGAGGTAGATGACCACCAAAAAGCTCAACAAAATCGTCCGACAGGAAAACTCTAAACATGCTTCTATATCTGCTGTCAAAACTCAAATCATTCAATATAACAAGTTAATAATTGATAAGCAAATCTTAAGAAGTGCGCAATACAAAAGTTTATAAAAGTACTCGACAGGGAAAGAAAAATAAGCAAACGTAGCATGTTCGGTATAAACAAACAATTAGCATGTTAATAGCCTGAGCCACCAGAAGCTGAGCATAACTCTGGAGTCAATAGAATCTACTATATAGAGCTAATATAATAGGGATCACATTGAAATAAACCTAGTAAAATAACATAAACACGCATCACGTTTTAAAAAGCAGTTGGTCCGTAAAAACTTCAGATCAGATATTTCAGGTACCCTAATTTGCTGCTAACTTGATGAGGAAGAAAATTCCTATATGACCGGTAATAATGATAAGTGAACATCAGAAGTTCAGAACAGACATTTTGTATCAAATTGACTATCATATTCGTCAAAAAACCACATCAAGATGCGAAAGCCTTCTACATACAACATACTTCATGCTCTCTACATTCGGTACATCAATGATGCCAAAGAGTAAACAAGATCTTAAGTAATTCCCCCTGCCTTGTCCTTTGGGGATACGGAACCACAAATATCGTCGACTCTTCCACGTAGGCAGATCTTAGGCTACTGTTCTCCCTCAGAAGGACGAAGGCTTAAGGGCCTTCTTGATAATCTACAATTTTAGAGTATCGTAAAGGCTGCAGGACAAAAGTAGCAGGACACAAGTACCGCTTAAGTTTGATAGCCAGTTTTAGCTGTGCATGTACCACAATATAAACAAAGCATTACACACACAAGAATTTGCACAAATTGACATGCAATAAATTATTTCGTTTTTCGCTAATTCTATCTTTGGTATCAAATAACAGCGACAGCCGATACACTTCGTATCCGCAGTAAATTATTTAGCCTTTTTTTAAGCCCAAATTATATAGCTTTTTGTGAATTCTATTTTTGTTATCAAATATCAGCCGATACACTAAGTATCCGCCAACACAAACGTGCCCACAGAATTTGCACAAATTGACCAATGGCCAGTAAATTATTTAGCTTTTCTTTTGAAGCCCAAATTATTTAGCTTTTTGTTAATTCTATTTTTGGTATCAAATATTAGCCGATACACTAAGTATCCACCGACACAAACGTACCCACAAGAACTTGCACAAATTGACCAATGGCCAATAAATGTAGCTGATGTTTGTACATTATGGCCTATGTTTGTACGTTATAGCAAATACTAGGCTAATATACAACCTACAAACCGAAAAGTGATCCATACGGGAAATCCTAGGCCAATATATAACCTATAAACCCAAACCAAGACCAATAAGACTCATATGACCTGTATAAACATAAGCCACGATACACTGCGTTATTTTGTATACTACCGCGACCATTACCAAGATCACACCTGACGCTGTGATTCAAAATAACGCCGTGGTCTACATTTTAAAATGCCTTAAATGATAACATATTCATCAGAGTGGGTGTCACTTTGGTAATTGTGTGTTCGTACGATTAGAAAATTTAAGTTATAGGATCTATGACTGCTTACTCATAACAACAGAATTTGTTCTGAACTTATTTGTTTTTTAAGTCGTACTAGACAACATCAATAGGTTTTATGATAACTAGGGGTATTTGTTTTAAAAGGGTTTGCTCATTTTCACACCCTAACAAGTATGAAGCGTTGTAAACACAAAGCAGGAAATATTGAGAGTCAAAATGAAAGGAAATTCGCGAATTCGTATCTTTCCAGCTTTTCATATGTCATGTTTCAGTCTATTTATTTGTATAAGAAGATTCTTTTAATTTATATATTTATCACTTCTTTTAGTTAATGGAGTTCGTTTCCAAGGCACTAGGAATCAACTTTCAACCCATAGATATAAATCAACATCCAAGAAACAGGGAAGTATATAACTCATGTTATCCCGCACAACCATCTAGATCTTGGATTCCATATATTACCATTCCAAAAGGCACTAGATCTTAGGTTGGCTCAAAAATTTAATACTAGGAACCAAGTTGTTTTCTAGATGGAGATAGTTGTACAGCTTTGAGTTTGACATCCATGCTGACTAACTGAAAACATGGGATTTTTGTGAAATGAGAAATGCTAGAGTGTCTTTAATCAAGGCTTTGGAGTTGATCATGACAGGTACCAGCACGTCATTGAGGTTAAACACCATGAAAAGGTGATGAATATTGAGGCAATACCACACACGGGCCTTGAACGTACAAGACTCGTGGACGGGATGCGGAACGATGAAGACAATTGGATTGGAGAAGAATAAATAGTCCTTATTGGCTACATGGAGATACATTGGAAGATACGAAAAGAGTGGAAAACTAAATGATGATAGAGATTGTGGTGCATTAGGACTAGCCTTAAAAGTGGACTCGGATGTTGCTTTCCATATGGGGATGCACAACTACAGGACACCGTCTTTTATCTCCAATCCTGTGGCGATAAATCAACAAACACCCTTTTGTGTCTTTTCCAAATCAAGCAAAATCAGAACCGTATGGTAAACTTACAAGAAACTTAGTCCAAAAGTGATCATACTATTTTCCGTTATGTCCGATTCTGCCTGTAATGATCAGAAGTTCAAATGACTTCCTCTCATATCACATTCAAACCTTCCAAATACATTATCAGCAATCCAGCTTCGTCATAATTAGTAGCACTTCTCAAATCGCAATACTACAGAGATGACAAGAGCGATAATACCTAAAGCTCTCACCACATCTTCTGTTAAATACAAACCGTTAATATACGACTCTTCTTTTGTTATATACCATAATAAATACTCTGATACTTTTCAATTGATGCCATTCTTTTACCTTCACAGCATTTAGTTGAAAAAAAACAGGAGGTTCCTCATTTAAAGTTCGTGATTTACACAAAAGAAAAATTTATAACACTAGACTTTGATACAGAGCAATCCCCTATCTACTAAAAGAATAGAAAGTGTCTCAGTTTTTCCCGCCTAAATCAATTCACCTATAATTGGGAAATTTGTGGCCCCAAACACTAAGTATTTTTTTTTTAAAATGCCAAGTATATTTTATATGTGGAATATATTTAATACAAATCGAATTTGAAGAATTGTGTCCAAAAATCTTTGTCATAAATAAATTTTTCAGTATGTTTTACTTTTTGTAGTAGGAAAATTTGTTTTAATTGTTAAATATCAATAATAAATTTTTATCATTAACTATAAACTTAAATACCAGTAGCTTAACTACCAATTTTCTTATATCCAATGTAAAAAAACCGTGCATTAGCACGGGATTAACATTAGTTAATGAGTAAGATCTTAAAAACATACTAACCCAAAGGGTGAAAATATTCCCATGCAACTGAATTTCAACACGTCCAGGTACCGTCTTAAATTACGAGTACATAACATTTGAAGGATTTAACTTTTGTGGTAGAAAAAAAACAAATCGCGGACTCATATGCAAACTTATCAAATGACTCATATATACTGACAGTTATATACAGATGTAGCTAATTATATAGCGATGAACCGAAAACTGTCAAACAGACTAAGAAGAGGATCCACATCAAGATATGACATCATATGCAAACTTATTACTCTGTATCACTTAAACACCTTAAGAAATCAAGTATCCATATGCACAAGGAGTAAAAGATTACATCTCACGAACAAATTATCCAAGCATTATTTATAATCGTAAACAACCTTTATCCGTTATCAAGGATGTATGTATTACACAGAGAATACAGGAAACAAACCGTGGTATCAAAAGTACAAAAAATGAAAACCAATGTGAATCAATTCTACGGTATATACACCCATGCAAAAAATGTCCCATTAGGAAAGAGGATATGTTAGTTGTGAACACGTGGCAGCCTAACTCCTATCAGAAACCATTGAAGAAATAAATTCGTGGGAATAAAGCAATAAAGAAAAGAGTAACTCACTTCATTAAATCCGGAATGCCCTTAGCTTCAACACATCCATTGACATGGTAGTTGAAGAAAAAATTCTAGTTGCAAATTGAGAGCTTCCCGGTGTACTCATCGGCCACCCCATAATCAAGGCTAAGTTCACGCATTGGCGGAATGTTTTCCATTGCAAATAACATCAGATGAGGAAACAATATATTGTTATGATCGTAAAGTACAAACTGAACCATGACATTAGGACTAGTACTATGGCTTATGTAGCAAGCAACATTTCTCATTCTGGAGACATCCATAGCAAAATCCAATGGAGGAATAGAGGGGTATGTCGGCCTAACATACTCGGGAAACACTTGAGACAAATCCCCCCATTCCGCCCATTTTTCAGCAAACCGGCCTGGATAAATTAGACTGTCACCATTCATGGTAAAAAGCTGTGCCTGTTCACTCGTAAGAACAACACCCGCATACTCGCAAATAAAATCACCAGCATGTATTAAATCCAAAGTCCGGACTCCCCAACCCGTCTCCCTAGACCTAAACACTTCCAACCTATGATTCAGCCCTTTTTGACTCACACGATTACGACAGCCAGGAGGACAACTACAATGAGGACCACACTCAAACACCAACGGTTTCCCTCTCAACAAAAACCCACTTTGATCATACGCGATTTCCCCTCCATTCTTCATCCCACACAAACACCCATCATTACAA
>JAIUZE010009434.1:0-19842 GCA_022085475.1 Heliosperma pusillum | reverse complement strand
CATACACCAAGGAAGAAGCAATACCTATTCTTTCAAGCATGGGAGCAGGAAGGTGACATTAGCCCCCTTGCCACCACACCAGAAGAGCTATGGAAGTCCAAATATGGCTGAGGATTTTAGTGGAGTTGTATTTCTATCTGAGTCAGCAATGGTCAAGGAGTGTAGTGAGGAGCAACCTATAGTAATGCTGCTATCAAAGGAAGTTCAGGAAGAAGAATCTAAGGTGATCCCTGCAGATGTTAAGCCCCTCATTGATCAGTTCAAGGGAGTGTTTCCAGAGGAACTTCCTGATGGCTTACCCCCTTTGAGAGGGATTGAACACCAAATAGACCTTGTGCCAGGGTTTGTACTACCTAATAGACCAGCCTACAGATGTGATCCTAAGGCTACACAAGAGCTACAAAAGCAAGTTGGAGAGTTGATGAGTAAAGGGTTTGTAAGGGAGTCATTAAGTCCTGGTGCTGTGCCTGCATTGTTGGTTCCTAAGAAGGATGGGACTTGGAGGATGTGCATAGATAGCAGGGCTATCAACAACATCACAGTCAAGTATAGGTTCCCTATACCTAGGCTTGATGACATGTTGGATGAACTAAGTGGCTCAAGGTTCTTTTCTAAGATTGACTTGAGGCAAGGTTACCATCAATTGAGAATCAGAGAAGGAGATGAGTGGAAGACAGCCTTCAAAACAAAGCATGGCCTTTATGAGTGGCTTGTCATGCCCTTTGGCCTGTCAAATGCCCCAAGTACCTTCATGCGATTGATGACAGAGGTGCTTAGGCCTTGCCTAGGGAGATTTGTGGTGGTATACTTTGATGATATCCTCATCTACAGCAAGAGCAAGGATGATCATTTGAGGCATCTTGAGGCTGTGTTTGAAATACTTAAGGAGAGCAAGCTCTTTGGGAAGCTTGAGAAGTGCACCTTCATGACTGAGGAAGTCAAGTTTTCTAGGGTATGTGGTCTCTGGTAGAGGCATTTCAGTTGATCAAGACAAGATCATGGCAGTCCAGTCTTGGCCTATCCCTAGGAGTATTACAGAAGTAAGGGGATTCCATGGCTTAGCATCCTTCTACAGAAGATTCATTACGGACTTTAGCACCATTGCAGCACCTCTCACTGAGTGCATGAAGAAGGGAGAGTTCACTTGGACTGAGAATGCTTTACAGGCTTTCAAACACATGAAGAAGCTCTTGTGCAGTGCACCTATCCGAAGATTGCCAAACTTTGATTG
This sequence comes from Heliosperma pusillum, assembly GCA_022085475.1. NCBI lineage: Eukaryota > Viridiplantae > Streptophyta > Magnoliopsida > Caryophyllales > Caryophyllaceae > Heliosperma > Heliosperma pusillum. The sequence continues at coordinate 18,611 of JAIUZE010009434.1, read as the reverse complement.
CCTATTTGAGGTTGAATGTGATGCAAGTGGAGTGGGAATTGGAGCTGTCCTCATCCAAGAGAAGAAACCTGTAGCCTACTTTAGTGAAAAGCTACGTGGTGCCAAGCTAAACTATTCTACATATGATAAAGAGTTCTATGCTCTTGTCAGAGCTCTGAGGCATTGGAGTCATTACCTGAAGCCCAAACCTTTTGTCTTACACTCTGATCATGAGGCATTGAAGTACATAGGAGGCCAGCATAAGCTCAGTCACAGACATGCTAAGTGGGTGGAGTTCCTTCAGTCATTCACCTTTTCTAGCCAGTACAAAGAGGGCAAACAAAATGTGGTGGCTGATGCATTGTCTAGGAGGTACACTCTGCTATCAACTATGGAGCAAAGGGTTCTTGGCTTTGAGTTTATGAAGGATATGTATCAAGAAGATCCAGACTTTGCAGAGGATTGGTTGGCACAGAAAGAGGGAACAAGAACCATTGATTCACCCTACACTTTGCAAAATGGATTCTTATTTAAAGGAAACAAGCTGTGTGTTCCCAGAGGATCTTATAGGAATCTATTGATTAAGGAGGTGCATGGAAGTGGCCTTGGAGGACACTTTGGGGTTCAGAAAACTGTGGACATACTACAAGATCAATTCCATTGGCCTAAGATGATGGGAGAAGTTCAAATCGTGCTCAGAAGGTGTGGAGTTTGTCAAAAGGCCAAGAGTTCTTTCCAAGCAGGACCTTACACTCCCCTACCAGTCCCATGTAGGCCTTGGGAGGATGTTAGTATGGATTTCATAATGGCATTGCCTAGGACAGCAAGAGGGAAGGATTCTATCATGGTGGTTGTGGATAGGTTCAGTAAGATGGCACATTTCATTGCATGCAAGAAGACTGAGGATGCTGTGAGTGTAGCAGAGCTATACCTTGATGAGGTGGTGAGGTTACATGGAGTTCCAAGGACCATTGTGTCTGACAGAGACACAAAGTTTATGAGCCATTTCTGGAGGACATTGTGGAAACTGCTTAACACTAGGTTATTGTTTAGTACCTCCCATCACCCTCAAACTGATGGCCAAACTGAGGTGACTAACAAGACCTTGGGAAGAATCTTGAGGTGTATAGTCAGCAAATCTCTCAAGGATTGGGACTTGAAGTTGGCTCAAGCAGAGTTCTCTTTCAATAGAGCTCCATCAGCAGCCACAGGCCACTCCCCCTTTGAAGTGGTCTATGGTACTAACCCCTTAATGCCTTTGAGTTTGTCTAATGTGTGCAGGTCAGAAGTCCACTATGATGCCAAGAAGAGGGTGGAACAAATGTTAAAACTCCATGAATCAGTCAGGAAACAAATTGAGAAGGCTAATGATCTGTACAAGAAGAATGCCAAGGTTCCTAAGACCAAGAAAGACTTTGCACCAGGAGATCTAGTATGGATCAACCTAAGGAAAGAAAGGTTCCCTTCCAAGAGAAAGAACAAGCTAGAGCCAAGAGCAGATGGTCATTTTCAAGTCATAGAGAAGATAGGTCCCAATGCCTACAAAATTGATCTACCAGGAGAGTATGCAGTCCATGGGACATTCAATGTTGGAGATCTTAGTCCTTTCTTTGAAGACTCTGAGGGAGAAGAAGACACAGGCTTGAGGTCAAGCCCTTTTCAACCTGGGGAGGCTGCAGCAGGAGCTCACCCAAGGGGCCTTGATGATCAAGCCACATACAAGACAAGCTTGACCCCTCAGATGGAAGCTCGAATTACAAGGTCTAAACAACAAGCTATGACAAGTCAAGAGCAACCCAAGCCAAGCCACCCCAATGAAGAAGACAGTTCAGGGTTCAACAACCCATGCCCATCCCCAACACAACCCACATTACCCACACAAAACAGAAACAGAGCCATTCAGGCCCAGACAGACCAGTTAACAAACCCAGCCTCTAGGAGGTACACCAGGGCATTCCAACCACCCCCACTATGGCCTACCATCAAGACAACCCTCTAAGCTACAAGTTTGCCCAGGACAAACCATTTTGAAGTCTAGTAAAAACCCATGAAACAGACACCCCAAAGCTAGAGTCCAGTAAACAGCATAGCAGAGGTAGTACATGCTCAGATGATGTTTTCTTTTGCTTAAGTCAACTTGTCTTCATCTAAGGCAGGTTTATCTATGTCCTCATAAGAGTGGAGAGTTCCAAGGAGCAACAAAACACCCAGAGCAAAGCACAAGACAACAAGATCAACAGATTTCCATTTCAGGAAAACTCCAAAAACTACTTTATTTGCTTTTGCTCAGTCTGTTTTCTTTTGTGTTTTGTGTCTGTTCTTTATAGTTGTTAAGCTCGTCCTCTTGTGAGGCCCTTAATTAATGTCAGTAGAAGTAGTTTAGATCCTAAGCTGGCCCTTGGATGATACATACATCCAATGGTTCACAAGATATCAGTCCCTCTATATAAGGAGGTCTTGTATGTTGTTGTAAGCAGACTTTTATGAATGAATGAATTAAACTTTGAGAAATCACTCAATGTTATCAAACTTGTGCTAAGAGCTGTAGTTTGAAGCAAGCCTGATACACCTCCAAGGTGTTTGATCAGTGCCTTGTATTGTGAGCTAAGTTATACCTGTGCTTTGCTGTGGTTTAACTTACTTGCTGTTGAGGTTAGTCTAGGGTGTTTGTGCTTTGCTGTAACACTTGAAACTGTCTCTAAAACCAGTCTTGAATCCTTTTTCTCTTGTGCTTTGCTGTAGAGGATTGTATCCAAGTCATATCCCTTGAATCTTTCAGTTAAACAACTCACAATCTATAAAACAACATCCCTTGTTACTTGATATTGTTTTCAGTTTGAGTCAAGCTAATCAAATCCCTTAAAACTTGTGAACCTTAGTAGTTTACACTCCATAATGCCCCTCCGTTTTCCCTTGGCCCACTGGTCATACTGATGCGAAATTTTGCGGAAGCGATTTAAAGAATAAAACACAAATAATCAAATAAAGGATATTTGCTTTGAATTCCGACAAGAACTCAAAACAATGGGATATTTGCTCGAACTAGACCTATAATTCGAACAATGGTGAACTATAATCAAGACCTATTGATTACATTTCGGGTTAGTGTTTGAAAACGCGTCAAACAATAACAAGGAATGATTGAAACTCAACAATCAAATGATTTTCTTTTTGTCATTATCTTATATTTTTTTTTATTCGATGTCAATGACTTAAATAGCCAAAACAAGACCATTGAAAGGTCCTTACAATCCCAACATTAACTAGCTAATTAAAAGGAATTAAAACTAGGTAATTACTACTAAATAAATTACCAAATAAAGCTAATAATTAAATAGGGTATTAACCCTTTTATTAAACAAAATAAAGTAAGCTGAAAGTGTTTCAATTCTTCTACCGAATTGGAGATCGTTTGTATTTTACGAGCAAGATTTTCGTACCATCCAATGAAGCTCTCACGTTCAATGAAAGCTCGAAATACATTTAATTATTCTCGAGAATGATTAAACTGATTTTCGACTGTCAATGAACTTGTTCCTTCATTGACCCACAACCCACTCGTATCATACTCCCGTTCTTCAAAAAAAAATGGCCCAATTCTTGTACCTACTAATGTCGAGATAAGGGCTAGTATTTTGATACATGTGCCTTTCCTTTTTTTTCCGGATGAATAGTAGAGGACAATTTTTTTTTTTTTTCGGATGAACAGTACCTGGACGAAAACTATAAAAAAAAAATTTTTGTTTTTTTTTTGTTCCGGATGAACAGTACCCGGACAAAAACAGTAATTTTTTTTTTTTTTTTTTGAACTTCCACACTTTGAAAAACAAGTTACTAGAAGTTGCTCTAGAGATCAAAACCGATTAACCCTCGAACTACCTCGCTCGAGTTTAATCCTTGAATTCCAATCGCAATCAGAATTTCAACACTTGAATTTGATGCGCCTAGGACCGTCTTGAATTTAAGGAAATCAAGAGCCTAGGCTCTGATACCATATGATGCGAAATTTTGCGGAAGCGATTTAAAAGAGAAAGAAATAAGGGATATTTACTTTGAATTCCGTCATGAACTCAAAACAATAGGATATTTGCTCGAACTAGACCTATAATTCGAACAATGGTGAACTATAATCAAGACCTATTGATTACATTTCGGATTAGTGTTTGAAAACGCGTCAAACAATAACAAGGAATGATTGAAACTCAACAATCAAAGGATTTTCTTTTTGTCATTATCTTATCTTTTTTTTTTATTCCATGTCAATGACTTAAATAGCCAAAACAAGACCATTGAAAGGTCCTTACAATCCCAACATTAACTAGCTAATTAAAAGGAATTAAAACTAGGTAATTACTACTAAATAAATTACCAAATAAAGCTAATAATTAAATAGGGTATTAACCCTTTTATTAAACAAAATAAAGTAAGCTGAAAGTGTTTCAATTCTTCTACCGAATTGGAGATCGTTTGTATTTTACGAGCAAGATTTTCGTACCATCCAATGAAGCTCTCACGTTCAATGAAAGCTCGAAATACATTTAATTATTCTCGAGAATGATTAAACTGATTTCCGACTGTCAATGAACTTGTTCCTTCATTGACCCACAACCCACTCGTATCATACTCCCGTTCTTCAAAAAGAATTGCCCCAATTCTTGTACCTACTAATGTCGAGATAAGGGCTAGTATTTTGATACATGTGCCTTTCCTTTTTTTTTCCGGATGAATAGTAGCGGAACATTATTTTTTTTTTTTTTCGGATGAACAGTACCAAGACGAAAACTGTAAAAAAAAAAAAATTTGTTTTTTTTTTGTTCCGGATGAACAGTACCCGGACAAAAACAGTAATTTTTTTTTTTTTTTGAACTTCCACACTTTGAAAAACAAGTTACTAGAAGGTGCTCTAGAGATCAAAACCGATTAACCCTCGAACTACCTCGCTCGAGTTTAATCCTTGAATTCCAATCGCAATCAGAATTTCAACACTTGAATTTTATGCGCCTAGGACCGTCTTGAATTTAAGGAAATCAAGAGCCTAGGCTCTGATACCATATGATGCGAAATTTTGCGGAAGCGATTTAAAAGAGAAAGAAATAAGGGATATTTGCTTTGAATTCCGTCAAGAACTCAAAACAATGGGATATTTGCTCGAACTAGACCTATAATTCGAACAATGGTGAACTATAATCAAGACCTATTGATTACATTTCGGGTTAGTGTTTGAAAACGCGTCAAACAATAACAAGGGACTGATTGAAACTCGACAATCAAAAGTTTTTCTTTAATTCATTCTTGTGGTTTTTCTTATTCCATGCCAATGCTTAAATAGCCAAAACAAGACCATGAAAGGTCATTACAATCCCAAAATTAACTAGCTAATTAAAGGGAATTAAAACTAGGTAATTACTACTAAATACTACTAAATAAATTACCAAATAAATCTTAATAATTAAATAGGGCATTAACCCTTTTATTAAACAAAATAAAATAAGCTGAAAGTGTCTTCAATTCTTTTGGAGATCGTTTGTATTTTACGAGCAAGATTTTCGTACCATCCAATGAAGCTCTCACGTTCAATGAAAGCTCGAAATACATTTAATTATTCTCGAGAATGATTAAACTGATTTCCGACTTTCAATGAACTCGTTCCTTCATTGACCCACAACCCACTCGTATCATACTCCCCTTCTTCAAAAAGAATTGCCCCAATTCTTGTACCTACTAATGTCGAGATAAGGGTTAGTATTTTGATACGTGTGCCTTTCCCTTTTTTTTTCGGATGAATAGTACCGGACAATTTTTTTTTTTTTTTTTTGGTTCCGGATGAACAGTACCCGGACAAAAACAGTTAAGTTTTTTTTTTTTTTTTGAACTTCCACACTTTGAAAAACAAGTTACTAGAAGGTGCTCTAGAGATCAAAACCGATTAACCCTCGAACTACCTCGCTCGAGTTTAATCCTTGAATTCCAATCGCAATCAGAATTTCAACACTTGAATTTGGTGCTCCTAGGACCGTCTTGAATTTAAGGAAATCAAGAGCCTAAGCTCTGATACCATATGATGCGAAATATTGCGGAAGCATTTTAAAAGATAATGAAATAAAGGATATTTGTTTTGAATTCCGTCAAGAACTCAAAACAATGGGATATTTGCTCGAACTAGACCTATAATTCGAACAATGGTGAACTATAATCAAGACCTATTGATTACATTTCGGATTAGTGTTTGAAAACGCGTCAAACAATAACAAGGAATGATTGAAACTCAACAATCAAAGGATTTTTCTTTTTGTCATTATCTTATGTTTTTTCTTATTCCATGCCAATGTTTAAATAGCCAAAACAAGACCATGAAAGGTCATTACAATCCCAAAATTAACTAGCTAATTAAAGGGAATTAAAACTAGGTAATTAATACTAAATAAATTACCAAATAAAGCTAATAATTAAATAGGGTATTAACCCTTTTATTAAACAAAATAAAATAAGCTGAAAGTGTTCATTTGTATTTTACGAGCACGATTTTCGTACCATCCAATGAAGCTCTCACGTTCAATGAAAGCTCGAAATACATTTAATTATTCTCGAGAATGATTAAACTGATTTCCGACTTTCAATGAACTCGTTCTTTCATTGACCCACAACCCACTCGTATCACTAACACCTTTGTTAAAATGTCAGCCCATTGATTTTCAGTACTACAAAATTCGAGTTTAATATTGCCCTTTTCTACATGGTCACGTAAAAAATGATGTCTAATGTGTATATGCTTAGTACGAGAATGTTGAGTTGGATTTTTAGAAATAATAATAGCACTCGTATTATCACAAAACACAGGCATACAACCAACATTAACACTGTAATCACATAATTGTTGCTTTAACCAAAGTAGTTGGGAACATACCAGTCATGCAGCGATATATTCGGCTTCTGCAGTAGATAACGCAACCGAATTTTGCTTCTTTGAGCCCCAAGTAATTATGCATGGTCCAACAAACGTAGCAAATCCAGAGGTACTTTTTCTAACTAAAGAACATCCTGCATAATCTGCATTTGAATATCCTACTAGATCAAAATTACACTCAAGTGGATACCACAAATATAAATTAGATGTACCAATTAAATATCTCAAGATACTTTTAACTGCAATCATATGTGACTCTTTAGGACATGATTGAAATCTAGCACAGACACATACGCTGAACATAATGTCAGGTCTACTTGCAGTTATAATAAAGAACCAATCATACCTCGATATGTAGTCTCATCTACGGACTTACCATTTTCGTCAAAGGTCAACTTTTTATCAGTTACCATAGGTGTGTCCATTGGATGAGCGTTCTCCATACCAAATTTTCTGATTACCTCCTTGACATATTTTTGTTGGTGAATCTTTATTCCTTCTTTGGTTTGTTGAATTTGCAATCCTAGGAAGAATTTTAATTCTCCCATCATGCTCATTTTAAATTCTGAGGTCATTAGATCTGAAAAATACTTGCACAATTTATTGTTAGTAGAACCAAAAATAATATCGTCTACATAAATTTGAGCAACAAGTAAATCAGAACCCTCAGATTTTAGAAATAGGGTTTTGTCGACAGATCCTCTTTTAAAATTGTTCTGTAATAAAAATTTGGACAATCTGTCGTACCAAGCCCTAGGCGCTTGTTTCAAACCATATAAAGCTTTATCGAGTTTAAAAACATGGTTTTGAAATTTGCTATTCAAAAATCCGGGAGGTTGTTCAACAAAAACCTCTTCTTCCAAATAAACATTAAGAAAGGCAGTCTTAACGTCCATTTGGTACAGTTTCATTCCTTTATGAGCTGCGAAGGCGATAAGCAAGCGAATAGCTTCAAGTCTTGCTACTTGTGCGAATGTCTCGTCATAATCAATCCCTTCTTGTTGATTATAACCTTGAACGACCAAACGAGCCTTGTTACGAACTATAACTCTTGAGTCATCCAATTTATTTCTGAATACCCATCGAGTACCAATCACAGTTCGATTAGAAGGTCGTGGCAGAAGGTGCCAGACTTTATTACGTTCAAACTGTTGAAGCTCCTCTTGCATTTCTACAATCCAATCGGATTCTGCAAGTGCTTCTTTTATGTTGGTAGGCTCTATGGTAGACAGAAAGGAATAGAATGAACAAAAGTTATTTAATGTTTGCCTAGTTTGAACTCCTTTATTCAAACTTCCTAGGATACTATCCATAGGATGAGAACTCTTATATTTCCATTTCTTAGAGTTCCTAGGCTCATCATCATCTGATGAACTCTCACTTTCCTCAAATGATTCAGAGTCAAGATTGGTTCCCCCTGAGTTGGACTCTGGGGTTATAGCTAAAGTTGGTACAACTTCAGTTACAAAATCTTGATCTGGGTTCAAAGTTATAGCATCATCAGCTATAACTTCGGTTTCTTTTTCCTTATTTTGAGAAGAGACATTCGTATCATCAACAATTGTCTCAGTTCTCTTTTCAAGGTCATTTGCGGATTTATTAAGTTCATCATTTATTCCTTCAATAACTTCTTCATTAGTTTCTGGCACGTCATCCCTTGAAAGGCGAAAGTCGGGATCATTCATGTCTTCTTCTTCATTCTATTCAACTTGCTCAGGCATATTAGCTTCATCAAATACAACATGAACACTTTCTTCTATGCACAAAGTTCTTTTGTTAAAGACTTTAAAAACTTTACTATGATTAGAGTAACCAACAAACACAGCTTCGTCACTTCGAGGATCAAATTTGCTTAAATTACTTTTTCCATTATTATGGACAAAACACTTACTACCGAAGCAACGAAGGTGAGCTATATTGGGTTTTCTCCCTCTTAAGAGTTCATAGGGAGTCTTTTTGAGAATTTGTCTAATCATAGCTCTATTGTGCACATAGCATGCAATACTAATGGCTTCGGCCCAAAAGTTCTTAGGAAGGCCACTACACAAGAGCATAGTGCGAGCCTTGTCCTCTAATGTTCTATTCATACGTTCCACGACACCATTTTGAAGGAGTTAGTATGCCCATATGTCCGTAATATTGTATAACTGATTAATTCTATGTGGCTACAATGTTCTGCTAGGAGCCGCTTGTAGTCTGAGTCCTAAATGAGTTGGGACTCGGGTAGTATTAGTCAGTCCTACAGGGTCACACACTAGATGAGTTTTGGGCAATATTATAATTAATATTGATTAATTATTAAAGGAATAAGAATAATATTTATTATTCTTATTATACTTTCCTTATCCTAGATGGTCTAGGATTCTCTTGAACTCCCTATATAAAGATATATAGAGGGAGGTGTTTATGATGAGTTTTTCCTAGAGAGCAGAAAATCTCAAGGGAAGTAAGAGGGAAGGAAATTGCTCATAAAGTTTGTACTAGCATACACACTCATATTGTGTGGATACCGGTAGAGGCGCAACACTTGGGGCGTTATTGTGAGACGGTCTCACAGATTATATTATTATTCACGAAGCTGCGATTTGGGTTTTATTATACTTCTTTTTATTAGCATATTATTGGAATTCTTCCGCATCCAAGTAAGTTTGCTAATCACCCTTTTGTTTAATCTTAATACTTAACATGCATGAGATCTTGGGAATTCTGTAATTCAAATCTGTTGAAAATCGTTATAGAACCCTTCAGTGGTATCAGAGCGAACATGTATTGTTAAGTATTAGATTAAAAGGTTGCACCTTTAGATATAATTGTTGTATCTTTGTGTTTATTCTTGAGTTTTCAGATTGGAGTTTTGAATTGAATTAGTTCAATTGTATACAATTGTTGTATGTTGTTAAATATTAAATTTAGGGTTGTATCATGTTAGATGTTGTATTGTATTGTAATATTTGATATTATGATGAATTCCTTTAATTTGATTAGAAGGAACCCTAATTTAATTGATTTAAGAAAACCCCTAATTTATGGTTGGAAAGCCAATTTTAAGATTGTCTTAAAATACCAATTTGATTGGATCTAATTAGATTAGATATGTAACAAACCCTAATTTGATTAGGTGATTAAATTGTTTAATTTTGTGTGTAATGCTCTAATTTGATTAAAGCAAAATTACTGTTCACGTGGTACTATTCACGGTTACTATTCACGCGCGTTTCGGTAAGTTACTTTTCATCAGTTTTGATTGTCGGATTTTGGCTTAAAAATAGTGTTTTTCGAGTGTAAACGGCGTTTTAAACAAGACTGCATAGCAGTGTCGACGTTTTTAAGCCAAATTCTGAAGTCTTGTTAGACTTTCAGGTGCTTTTTAATTTAAAATTATGATTTTTGTTTTTTCATAATTGGTTTTGTGATTTAATCAATTTGATTGATTGATTCATTGTTACAATGGTTGTATTGATTTAATTTTGAATGAGTTCTTATTTGTTTTATACATAGTATGATATGATCATGATACCTATGTTATTACGTTTTTGCATAAGATGTTCAAAAACCTACAATTTTGAATTGTTGACGATTATGAATCGTTTTTGGAGTTCTTAACATGACTTGTTCTAATTTACAATCGCTTGTATATTACATGTGATGTTTAAGAATGAATTAAAGCTTTGTGTGTAAATTAGAACGGCTAGGTTCCCTTATACTTTTTTTCCGTAAGAGAACTAGCGCCATGCTTAGGACCTTTATCATGTTTGACTCCACCTTCCCTCAATTAAAATATTAAGTAATGTCCTTCCAAATTAACGACTGTAAAAACTTATATCGTTGGAAGTATTGTCTGCCAAAGTAGAGTACTCCTTCTATGTAAGCTGAGCAGGTGGGTAACAGTTATCCACACGTGAGATTTGGTACACTTAACAAAGTTATCAAAACAGTTTTGGACTTTGGGGCAAATAGTCAAGTCACATAAGATGTTACATGACGACTAGGAGTCGCATTTGATGCGATTGACATTTGATGGCTACCTTGATATGTGTAATTTGGGCGATGAGCCAAAGCTCACTCACGTTATATATGATTAGGGATCCTAGAATACTATGCACATATGAGGGTTATGTGTGTAGTAATTTTATCTTAAAATTGTTTAAGAATGTCGTACGAATTGTGTGTCTTAAATCGGTTAAGATCATCACAGTTTATTAATATATTGAATTAGTTTTGCATTTGTTGATAGTTGTAAGATGTCATTATTGTCATGTTTTTCAAATGGGTTTGAATCGTTCAAATTCATAGATTGGTTTCTCTGAGAATTGTTCTCAATTATCCAAAGTGAGGTTTATCTTCAAAAGAGAATTTCTAGCAAACCATATTCAATGCTAATGTATAGTTTAGACTATATTGTGAAAGTCATAAAGATGACAATTCGTACCATATATGTCGATTGTCTAAATAATGGAATTGTTCCCGCTTAGTGAGAAATATATGTGAGATGATCCAGTTACTTCATTCGTCATTATTATGACGTAATTATATTGATAATTTTTGAGTAATTAGATATCCTTATTATCAAAGGTTGATGACTGAAATTGTTTCAGTTATATCTTAAGTTACAGTCAGTTCGATATGAATTGGGCACGTAAATTAAGCAAATTTCTCATTTAGTGACATAAGATGTTGAAGACAATCGAGTCTTGTATCAAGAAGATTTAGAAACTAATGTTCTTTGAGTTCATTGGCAAAGAAGCTTTCAGATATGAGCTTAGACACTGATAATGGGAAAGGGAAGGACAATCGTTGTCAAGTCCTACCTTAAGATCAATGTCTAAAGGTATGGAAATCATTTAGTAATTATCGTCATTAATGTAATGACAAATAGCATTGAAAAGGTAGCTCATAGAAATGTCTCGAAGATCTGCGAAAGTTATTGAAGTATGACTTCAAATTGGAATTGCATGTTATAGAAGTAAAAGTTACTACGAATATTCTACTATAAGGTATAAGATATCAAAGATGGTATTTACATTATGATGTAATGGCCTGTGGTAGTAGAGACATGGTAAGGAATGTGATAAATCTACGTGTATAATGAACAAATGTTGTTGCATTTTGCGTATAATTTATTCATTTGAATGTTATATTGTTCAAAACTAGATTTGAATAAAAGTTATTCATACAATGTCATTAGTAGAATGTTAATTCTTTTCATGTTTAAACATAAATTGAATTAATATTTTATAAAGAACAAATGTTGTTCTTTTTCTGGTTATGACAATTTTAGTTTTGTTCAATCTAATCTATAACATGTAATGCAAAGGGTTCAAGTCTTATGACCCAAGTTTCACACGCTTACAAAAATGTCTTTTGAGCCATGAAACGAGATACACATGTAGAAGTTCCATGATGATGGATTTCTAGGCCTTATTGATTTGGATCAATTAAGGCAAGTGTAGTTTGTTTATATGCTAAAAGGATTTAAGGTGCTTTAACTAGTTGTAGTAAGAAGGCGACCAACTAGTTTGATCACACATATTCAGATATGTGTGGGTTGAATAAGTCATGTTGCTAAGGTATGAGATTATAATACTTCAATGTAATTACTATTTTCAGTAATTATGCAAATGTTCATATGATGAACATAAAGTCTGATTATTTTAAAAGTTTGAAATAGAATCAGATTGAAGTAAGAGATCAACTTAGGAAGTCGATCAACATTATTATTCGATTTGATCGAAATGGGAGGCTTGAATCAAGTGTATATGACCATCATAATAGGTATGAAATTGTTTCACTACTAGTCTTAAAGAGACGGTGTAAGTTTCACTATAAGAATATTAGAGAAAATTTGTTTTCTTTAAAGGACATCACAAGCTAAGTTAGTTTGAGGTCTTTTGGGAATGTCCCGAAGATATAACCATGCGGGTTAGCCCCAAATGGGAATATCATACTATTAATATTTGATGATGAACGTTTTCTTAATAATTGTAGAATGTTATGTCTTATAAGAGAATAAGAACTTTATTAGGTTCTATCTATGGTGAGTCATGCAGATCTCGTTATTTTTGGAGTTATGCGCTCTAAAGTATCTTGGTACACAATTTTGAAATTGTTTTTATCTAGGTCAATGAAAATATATTACATATAAGATATGTGCTTGGAATGGTTCCTATAATATTTTATTGATATTTGAGACTTTTAAAATGTTAAGAAAACAGTTTTCTGAAATTTAGTCTCGAATTTCTTACATATACTTTACGGGGTATTCTAAGATAGAATATCAAATCTGCCCTTCATTCATTCCAGTACAAAGTGTTTGTCACTTGGAATGATTCTTTAATGAGAATTGTGTCTCTAAAGAAATAGTGGGAGTAGAATAATCCTGGAAAGGTAAAGAATCGCATGATTTTTCTTCAAATGTTGAAGGAGATAGGTAAAATCCATGAAGATTCATGGATGTATCACTTGTGATTAAGCCCCGAATAAGTTTGACTTTTAAAGGAAGCAATGATAGGCTCCAACTCTAAAAGTGTAAAATGGCTTGAGGCCATGAATCCAAAATGGTTTCATGTATCATTACAAAGTATGGACTTTGATTGATACACCCGGTGGTGTCACAACCATATAGTGTTTGGATTCTCCTAGCAAATGTCATTATTCATGAGATGAGTTTGACAGGAGGCGTACATGAATAATATAATTTTCCTTAAATGGAAATATGCAATAAGTTGTGTAAGACACATCTTAATATTCATGTAATTATAGTGCGCTAGGTAAATGAAAAGTTTTAAAGGTTTATTTATAGACCGAAACAAGTATCTAAAAGTTGGAATCTTCGATCTCAACAAAGTAATTCAAAATGGTTTTGATTTCTTTGAGATGATGAGAGTATTGTGTATGCAAGGAAACCAGTGGGAGTAAACTCTCTTTTATGATTGGTATGTAGTTGACATACGTATTCAAGAAACGACATTTTGTTGTCTCGTGGAGACTTATTAGCAAAAATGTTGTTTATTATGCGCTCGTATAACGAGTAGAATACCGATCTAGTCCTTGTGACTGTTATGAATAACATGTGAAAATATTCATATTAAAGAACCAAGAAAAGAAATTGTTCTTCTTGTGATGAAGTAATCATTGTAAGCGTGTTACATTGATATCAACTTCAAATAGACAAGTATGGTTCCCGATTGTAATCTGGACACATTTTGTTTATATGAAAAGTAATTGCATGCTGAAATGGTTCAAGCACGTTGCTATGACTAATCTTACAACAAAAATGAGTACTTTGTTGCTTATGAAGCATCAAATAGAGTACTTGGTTTGAAAAATCAAACCTATACACACTATATACTTTGTTGCTTATGAAGAAACAAAGAGTACATTTGATTTATGAATCAAACGCGTGTTATTGAGTTTACTTTATTTAGATAAGGTAAAATAAACATATGCAAGATAATGACCGATGCAATGGTTGCATGTCCCGTACAAAACCTCTTTCGCGGCTATAGTATGAAAAGTCATAATACTGCGATTTGTATAAGACGCATTAGCGAGTGGTCTTAATACTACCGAGAGGTCTTCTTTTCAGTGGGAGGTTATGTTCGACATGATTGATACGTTTGTATGACATGTTTCTTTTATATGATAAAAGAATTGATTTTGCATTTAATTATGGTATAATTGAATGTTTGTCCCAAAATAGTATACATTGTTTAAACAGATTACCAAGTGCGTGACTTGGTTATGGAACTCTGTTTTATAAGACAATGTATTTATATAAGTCTCTAATCATGGCATAGTGAAAGGGACACTTATGTCTTATAATGATTAGTATGTGAGTTGGTTGATGACTATGTTCCATAAGTCATTGATATTGCGATATCAAACCAGGCACATTGATACATGTTAGGAATATGTATTAGACGGACCCGTCAAAGAACTTTGTTAAGGTTTCGCTTAGTGTCAACAAAGTTTCTTTCACCGTAATTGGTAGTCTTTAGACCTGAGTCTTTCATTATTCTGTACATGTGAAGTGCTAGTTTTGACATCACCAAACGTCAACCGTGACTGGTGGCTATAAAGGTGATGGTTGGACTTGTCATGGAACATGTGATAGGATGTGGTTAGACAAGATGGGATTTGCTCCTTCTTTGTGAAAGAAGTTTATCATCTTCGGCCTCTCGAAGAGTGTGAATTGTGTAAGTGCATGGCCATGCCCAGACGAGGTGAAAGTCAGTCGTCTGTTGTAACAATTCAGCTCAGAAATTCGAGAAAAGAGATTGAGATTTATAGGGATGATACTTCGCCTACCCTATTCTCATCTGAAGAGATAGAAGCAAAGAGATTATGGTGCCTTATAGGACATAAGTGCAAGTGGGAGACTGAAGGAGTTAGTATGCCCATATGTCCGTAATATTGTATAACTGATTAATTCTATGTGGCTACAATGTTCTGCTAGGAGCCGCTTGTAGTCTGAGTCCTAAATGAGTTGGGACTCGGGTAGTATTAGTCAGTCCTACAGGGTCACACACTAGATGAGTTTTGGGCAATATTATAATTAATATTGATTAATTATTAAAGGAATAAGAATAATATTTATTATTCTTATTATACTTTCCTTATCCTAGATGGTCTAGGATTCTCTTAAACTCCCTATATAAAGATATATAGAGGGAGGTGTTTATGATGAGTTTTTCCTAGAGAGCAGAAAATCTCAAGGGAAGTAAGAGGGAAGGAAATTGCTTATAAAGTTTGTACTAGCATACACACTCATATTGTGTGGATACCGGTAGAGGCGCAACACTTGGGGCGTTATTGTGAGACGGTCTCACAGATTATATTATTATTCACGAAGTTGCGATTTGGGTTTTTATTATACTTCTTTTTATTAGCATATTATTGGAATTCTTCCGCATCCAAGTAAGTTTGCTAATCACCCTTTTGTTTAATCTTAATACTTAACATGCATGAGATCTTGGGAATTCTGTAATTCAAATATGTTGAAAATCGTTATAGAACCCTTCACATTTTGTTGTGGGGTTCGTGGTGCAGAAAAGTTATGTCCTACACCATTCTCCCTACAATATTCTATAAAAGCTTGATTATCAAATTCGGTGCCATGATCCGTACGAATGGAAACTAACTTTTTATCATACTTGTTTTGGGCAAGCTTCATTAGTACTACAAACTCATCGAAAGTTTCATCTTTAGTAAATAGAAAAATAGGCCATACATACCTTGAGTAGTCGTCGACTAGGACGAATACGTACCTTGATCCACCGCGGCTTCTAACTTTCATAGGTCCACACAAATCCATGTGTACCAACTCAAGTGGACGCTCTGTACTTACTACTCGTTTTGGTTTGAATGAAGATCTAACTTGTTTACATCGGGCACATGAGTCACACATCTTTTCTTGTTCGAATTTGATTGAGGGTAAACCCTCAACTAAATCCCACAATTTGAGTTT
Organism: Heliosperma pusillum; assembly: GCA_022085475.1. Taxonomy (NCBI): domain Eukaryota; kingdom Viridiplantae; phylum Streptophyta; class Magnoliopsida; order Caryophyllales; family Caryophyllaceae; genus Heliosperma; species Heliosperma pusillum. The sequence continues at coordinate 2,262 of JAIUZE010009434.1, read as the reverse complement.
CTTTAAAATTGTTGGACTGATGTGTGCAAACCTCTTGTGCCACAAGCATGAATCATCCACACTGACTTTCATGCACGTAAAGGAACTTGTAGTAACTTTATTTAAATCAATCGTATACACGTTTCTTTTTACGTAAGCCTTCTAAAATAACATTACCAGTACCTTCAATTATGATGCGACAAACATTTGAGTGAAAAACGACTTTTTTGCCTTTGTCACATAATTGAGAGATACTTAGCAATTTATGTTTAAGACCATCTACCAGATAAACATCATTAATAGCATGAGAAGGAGATATACCGATCTTACCTACACCGATTATTTTGCCCTTCTTATTGTCTCCAAAAGTGACCTTGCCACCGTTGAAGGGTTCTAGTGAAAGAAAGAGATTCTTGTTTCCGATCATGTGTCTCGAACATCCACTGTCGAGATACCATAAATTATTTTCTTTCACTATTATCTGCAAGAGAATCAAATACAGCTTTTAGGTACCTACGCTAAGTTGGGTCCTTTGTGGTTAGCGACTCTATATATTTGATCCTTCCTAACCCATACCTCTCTAACAATTCTTTTCTTCTTAACATAGGGTTGTCTAGGTTTATTGTAGTATTTGTTATTTTTGCGACGCACAATAGGTTTAAATGACTGCTTCTGATTCACATATGGTTTAGATTTTGAAGGTACAGATGTGTAATTGTAACACCCGCAAATGTACCCTATTTTTATAGTAAAAATATTTTACGGATACTTTTCAGCGAAATTTAGTTTTAGTCGTAAATTAAATTTTCCGTGTCTAATTTAGAATTTCCGAGTTCGTATTTGGACTTTACGCGAGATTTCAAGTAAATTACGTCTTAAGACGTTATTGACTTTTTCCTTGACTTTTTCCACTTACTCCTTCATATACTCCCTCATAATCTAACTCCCTCACAACTCAAACTTCTTCTTCCTCACCAAGTAATCCTCAAAAACCTAGCCTCCATATTTGATCCATCTTAGAATCGTCACTACTCATTCATTTCTCGCTCAAATTCCCTAAGGTTCGTCTTATTCGTTCCCTCTCATCTTCCTCTATCCGTTTTGGTAATAAAATTACCATCTTTCTCGCTTTTCAATTTATCCGTCTTTCTCAAAGGTGAATTATATTCATCTTTTATTGTCTAATTGTAGGTGGTGACCTCCAAGACCCCGACAAAGACTACTTCTTGATAGAAGAGGATATCGACGCGGAGTGAAGACACGAAAAGGTAACGGTGAAGGGTTACTCGATATCATTTACGTGTTTTATGTGTTTTCTATGTTATTAATCGTATTTAGAATAGGATTAGTAACCATAGGAATTGTGTTGTTGTTGATGGTTGTTGTTAGTTGATAATTGATAGGAGAATTAATAATTTGTGATGATAGATGATATTGTGTTATGCCTTAGTGAAAATTGTGAAAATTGTGTATTTCGTGCCCGAGAATGAACGCTGGCAGCGTCCATTAACGTTGGCAGCGTCGTGGGACGCTGGCAGCGTCGTCCGGCGCTGGCAGCGTTACTTGCTGCCAGTTTCCCAAAGTCGACTGCAGTTTTCCTACACTGACCCCTTTTCGTAAAATGATCATATCTCCTTCGTTACTTGCTTGTTTTGGGCTTGTGATATACCGTTGGAACCGCAAGAGAATAATATATCACCTCCAGTTAGAATTTCTGCATTTGGATGTCTAGAACTCTAGTTATGACCGTTTGAAGTGGACCCTTGTTTTAGTTGGTTTCCAAACACGTTGTTTTGGAGAGGGGATCTATGTTTCTTATTCATTATACTTCCTAAACTTTTTCTAATGCTTATGTATCATGTATTGATTCATTTTTATCATAGTTAAATTTATATAATTCCCTATTCTCATGTTGGTGACGGTTTTTGATATGTCCCCCTTTGAGTGTTTTACAAATGCTACGGTTTGAGCACTAATTTTCTATGTGCTTTGTACTCTCATTCCCTTGGCTACTTCCACGTTCGTAAGGCTGGAATGTCGGAACGGGGAGTGTATCCTTACTGCTTAATTGCATGTGTTAGTGGGCATATAACGACGTTGTTGGGAGGCGAACGCTTTGCGTTGATCGACCCGGCCGTCAAATGTTGTATACTTGCGAGGTGGTGTCAACTGCATGTAGCGTACCGCTTGTTATGAGGCTTGTGCTCTTTTCCGCCTCTTTCGTGAATGTCGACCGAATTTTGGGTACTCGGCGTCTATGATTGACCGAGTCTTGGATGCGAA